>JAFFST010049100.1:35079-63560 GCA_022414735.1 Noturus placidus | reverse complement strand
TATATATATATATATATACTGTATATATATATACAGTATATATGTTTGTGTGTACATAGATACATACATACATACATACATACATACATACATACATACATAGAGATATCTCCCGTATTTGTACAAATATAGTGCAACTGTCTACAGCTGGATATCTTCAAGCCACTTTAATATTTGTTTCCATCTTCTAAACCGTTCAGCATAAAAAGGAGAAGATACCTGCCTTTTGTACATGACTCATACACTTTAACATCTAAAACAGTAACTGATTCTGTCTGCTTAATCATTGGTAAAACTGTCAAGTACACCACATAAATGTAACGAAATTCTTTGCATTATTTTCGAACACAAACCAAGACAAAAGAACCATAATCGTGCAGTTAGCTTGCAAAATAGAGCCGGCGCATTCAAAGTGAAATTAATATCATTCATCTGTTAGCTCGAAAAGCCTTTTCTGTCACACTCTAATGCTGCTAGGCTAAGAGTGGGGTTAAGTAATTCCAGATGCTATGTTGGAATTGAACCTCTAGGGCATTGGTAGGCAAAATACTTCAGTGGCAGATAAACACATCATAAGCGGTGAGACTGGAACAGGGCGCAGCTCCTTAGCCTACTGATGAGGAAACAGGATGGTGTGATGGAATGTGTGCTTTTCAACACTGTTGGTGTTTTGGGATCAAAACTAAATTAAACTCTTTAATTTATGTAGCTAATTAGAGAGAATTATTTAGTGAATGGCAAACTGTTTGGACTGGAACCATTTTTTACATTTTACATTTTATTCATTTAGCAGACGCTTTTATCCAAAGCGACTTACAAATGAGAGCACACTCACACACCAATGGTAGCAGAGCTGCCATGCAAGGTGCTAGCTTGCCATCCGGGGCAACTTAGGGTTCAGTGTCTTGCCCAAGGACACTTCGGCATGGGATCAGCCGGGCCGGGATTCGAACCGCCAACCCTACGATTAGAGGATCAATAGACAACCCGCTCTACCGACTGAGCCACAGCCACCCAAGCAGACAGCTTGAAGAAGGATGAATGTGTATTTTAGTTTCTATGTAAATACTAATGTTATTTAGTCAGACATGAAGGCTTAGACCAAGTGGTACTGGAGAGATGATAAAAATAATTTATTGTTATTTGTCAAGCATATAAATCTTTACATGTAATTAGCAGCCTTACTAAAACCAAAAACAAAAAAAACCAACATATTTTCCTTCTTCCAATCTCTTTTGCTTTATGCTCTGAGTTCATGCGGATTAACCAATTTAAATCTTAGTTACAGAAATGTCATCTTCTTTGCTAGCTCTAGGACTTGCAATAGGCAGGCGTCCAAATGTTGACATGTCACGGCAAACCATTGACTCCATTTCACAGAATGCACCATGAACTACAAACATAGCCGACGCCATGACAACTCCCAAAGCTACACACTGTCATGGCACCTTCTCTTGAGAACTAATCAGACACACCTGTTCCCAATTACAATCTCAATCACACCACACTACTTAAGAGACACACACACACACACATACAGTCATTGCGAAGTATATGTTCAGTTACATTTGGTCTCTGCTGTTATTGTGAAACCACGAGGAAATGCACCTAGTTCCAAGAGTAAAGAATGCAAGTTTAGAGTGATTGATGGGGTTTTATGTGGGTAGGGGTTTAATGTCCTACATGGTGGCTTAGTGGTTAGCATGTTCACCTCACGCCGGCAGGGTTGAGGTTTGATCCCAGCCTCTGCATCTGTGGAGTTTGCATGTTCTCCTGGGTACTCCGGTTTCCTCCCCAGTCCAAAGACATGCAGGGTTGATTGGCATGTCCAAAGTGTCTGTAGTGTATGAATAAATGTGTGTATGTAATTGTGCCCTGTGATGGATTGGTACCCTGCCATCTACCTGATGCCCCCTGGGATAGGCTCCAGGTTCCCTGAGACCCTGAAGGATGAGTGATATAGAAGATGGATGTCCTACCCTTTTGAGCAGCAAGTTATATTCTTATGATGAAAATCACATGGCAAATCTGTTAAACCTACTGTGGAGAGTTTTGAGACTTACAGAGCAGCAGTAGGCCATAAGTAGTTTAGTGTGCTTCCTCAGACATTTTTGCAGAGTTAGTATTGGCACCCATAGACTTCTCATGTTCTCCCTGTCTCTGCAGTTCTTCTCCTTAACCATTCATGAACTTCTCAAAACATCCATTAGGACATGTTGGAAGAACGTCCACTGGAAATGATACTGAAATCTGCATCTTAGCAGATGTCTCGTATGTTCATTTAGTGTTGTATGTTCATATAGTGAGTATTCAGATCTCAAACGTGACTACAGAGTTAATATCTACAGTGGGGGAAAAAAGTTTTTTTTTTTTTTGCTGATTTTGTACGTTTGCCCACTAACAAAAAAATGATCAGTCTATAATTTTAATGGTAGGTTTATTTGAACAGTGAGAGACAGAATAACAAACAAAAAAATCCAGAAAAACTCATGTCAACAATGTTATAAATTGATTTGCATTTAATGAGGGAAATATGTATTTTACCTTTCTCAATCAGAAATCTCCCAGGTGTCTTTTATACAGGTAACGAGCTGAGATTAGGAGCACACTCTTAAAGGGAGTGCTCCTAATCTCAGCTTGTTACCTGTATAAAAGACACCTGTCCACAGAAGCAATCAATCAATCAGATTCCAAACTCACCACCATGGCCAAGACCAAAGAGCTCTCCAAGGATGTCAGGGACAAGATTGTAGACCTACACAAGTCTGGAATGGGCTACAAGACCATTGCCAAGCAGCTTGGTGAGAAGGTGACAACAGTTGGTGTGATTATTTGCAAATGGATGAAACACAAATGAACTGTCAATCTGCCTCGGCCTAGGGCTCCATGCAAGCTCTCACCTCGTGGATTTGCAATGATCATGAGAACAGTAAGGAATCAGCCCAGAACTACACGGGAGGATCTTGTCAATGATCTCAAGGCAGCTGGGACCATAGTCAATATCCTGCTCCAGAAAGCACATATACACGCCCATCTGAAGTTTGCCAATGAACATCTGAATGATTCAGAGGACAACTGGGTGAAAGTGTTGTGGTCAGATGAGACCAAAATGGAGCTCTTTGGCATCAACTCAACTTGCCGTGTTTGGAGGAGGAGGAATGCTGGCTATGACCCCAAGAACACCATCCCCACCATCAAACATGGATGTGGAAACATTATGCTTTGGGGGTGTTTTTCTGCTAAGGGGACAGGACAACTTCACCGCATCAAAGGGACGATGGACGGGGCCATGTAGCATCAAATCTTGGGTGAGAACATCCTTCCCTCAGCCAAGGCATTGAAAATGAAAAGTAATTACTAAGTCATTCCCAAATACTAAGCCATGTTTTGCAGAGGGGTCAAATACATATTTCCCTCATTAAAATGCAACTCAATTTATAACATTTTTGACATGCGTTTGTCTGGAATTTTTTTTTTTTTGTTATTCTGTCTCTCACTGTTCAAATAAACCTAGCATTATAATTATAGACTGATCATTTCTTTGTCAGTGGGCAAACGTACAAAATCAGCAGGGGATCAAATACTTTTCCCCCCACTGTATACCAGGTGTTCCACGAGAGTCACGCACCCAAAATAATGTTTTCAAAATGGATGCATACCTCAGTTACACATAATTCCAAACTTGGACTAGAGCTCATTTGTCTTGCACAATACCAGATTGAGTGATAAACAGTATTACGCCCAGCGTCACTGCTTGATAGTTTGATATCACAGAATTATCAACTAATGATATTGTTCATTTAAATTCAATGAAAAGTTGTTGTTGTTGTTTCACATCAAGGACTTTGGAGAGCACAGAATCTTAATAGAAGATACTGCTTATTTCAAGGGCAGAATTTTTTTAATGGATAAAATTATGACGTAACTTAAAGTGAGCTGTAAGAATGCTTAACTTTTCATTTGAACTATCAGCATGATTTTATCTGTCAAACCTTGTTCTTAGTTTAATTCAACATTAATTTATTTTTCTGTACTCAAAATAGCTAATTAAATGTGCAAAAAAAATGCCTACATCCTGCACACATTACAATTACAACATCTCAAATTTTTTTTTATCTACCGGCTTAATAAAATTGTGCACACAATTAACAGTTGACAACTGTGTGATATATATATATATAGTAAAATAATATCAAGTGCTATTTTATAAACTGTTGTATAATGAGGGTGGGAGAAAAATTGTTAAATCAGTCTTCAGTGAGTAATGTGCTAGTTACAGCTAGATTACTATACTACACTAGATGTTTGTCACTGCAATCTTTCAATCTTCTCATTCATACATTATTGTAATAGTCTTTTGTATTTGTCATTTTTTAATTGTCTCTGCAGTTGTGTTACATCATATTACATTTTTTTCAGAAGAATAAAAAAAACTTCTTTATCCTGCATCCCTAAATGTTCAGGCTTAACAATAAATGCTTGTAGGGGGCAATGGTGTAGGTGCTATTGATAAATCCTTATCTCCAAACATTTACTCAAGACAGACTTGGCAACCGTGGATTCATGAAGGACACCCAGAAAATGTATTTAAGAATGTGCATAACTTGACTCTGAATATGCATAACTTTCACTGACAAAAATATTCATGTAGCTTTTGGACTTAACTCACTGATTTCACCAGCTCTGAACACAACCCTTAGAAGCCAGCTGTTGAGTCAGTGAATGAATGGTGGCAGGCCTCAAGTACTTACAGCCGTTATCGGTATAATGAGTGATTTAATTCCTGATTCATCTCAATGAGGGTGTTGTATATATTTGTTTGAATGTGTTTGCTACTATCAAATACAAACCTCAGTCATTCTCTTAGACGTGACTCTGTGGGTGTATGGTATTCAACCCATGATTACATTCTTAGGGTTTTGATGAAAGAGAAGAGCTAGAGAGAGTGAAACAGCTGGAAAGACATTTAGTGAGTTAGCCTAAGCCTAAGAGTAAGAATAGATGTGTAAGAGTCCAAAGGAAATCACAAACTGTTCAACAGATAACATAATATTCAGCAAAAATGCTCCGTATAAACCGATGGTTCAAAGCATTTCTCATGTGCTCACATTTTCAGTGGCATGTTTGAGAATCACACACATCTGATATTGAACACTTAATAAACACCTGAGATTATGTGCATCCATCTCAGACGTTATTCACAGACAAACCTATGGAGAATCTTCCACTAACTACCCCAAACTGGTCATTTTATTATATCTTATTTTTCTAATAGGCCAACTGGTCATATGTTCCAACATCTGAACCACTGAACAAAGATTTCATTGTGTGTATGAATTCCCAAAGGTACACTTAATTGTATTTCCCACCTCCAGTATTAAAGTGTCTTGGGAATGCTGATATTCAAAGGTCAGAAACCCATATGCTGTGCATTTACCGTCAGTTCCTGGTATGCATGTGGAACATATTCTACATGGATCATAGAACATCAGTCTGTGTGAGAGCATGAGCAGTTGTTTTCCTTGAGCTGTGATCAAAAATCAGAGAGTTTGGAGGGTTACAGTTCCCATTGACATGTTTTATTCGTTGATTCCTTTTTTTCAGTGCTTTGTGAAGTTGAAAGGACACCAGCATGGCCGCACCATCTCCATCCTTCCAGAATCATCAAGTATAAATATCCAGTTTTTCGGCCATTTGATCCGAGTATGAATTTATTTTGGTGCTTTATCACAGACTGTTCCCTTTTTAAGTCATGCTTGCGGCATCTTAAATGCCTTTCCAAACCCTTGCATCTCAGTTTGCCATTAAATGTTCTCAATGACAATTTCACATGGCGATACTGGCAGTGGTCTCTTCAGTCCTTGATAGAGCCTGAGTAGAGCACTTGATGTAATGGGAGCCATGTGTTTGCCTGGTACATTATTAGCATACCTGTCTGTCTCGGTCCCGCCTGCCTACTCAACCACTGACTTCCTCTCTGCAGGATCATTCAATGTCATACAGCATAGAAAAATATTCACAACAACACGAGACAAACCCTTCTCTGTACTCAATGATGGATATGATTTCTTATAACGTCTTTAAGATTTGGCTATATTTGGTCATAGCATTCGCATGATTGTCAACTTAGCAGGGAATATTTCGTAAATATTATCAGCCTTAAGTATGGTTTGGACTACTGCATTTACACTGCTGTCTGAGCACTCAATTCCAAATGTTCTGAGATTTTCACTTGTTTGTAAAAGCTATGATGGGTATTGGAATGCACCTTTATAATCATATCAAATTATATTCAAATACCATTGGGAAAAAGAACTAGACTAATATATGAATCTGAAGTTCAGTCAGTTTCTGCCTTTTATCTAATGTGAGTTATTTCTTTTTAAAACCAAATAATGTTATGACATTTTTCCTGCATGTTTTTAGAAACAACTTGTGACAGACCAAACGACGGCAAACCTCGTGTATGGTCAGAAAACAGAAACATGCCCACAGTTGGTTATTTATGATCGGTTGCTCAGCAGCTCTGACTTGTTTTCAGTCTATATTGAATCTTACGTACTTAGTTGCTTATTTGTTTTATCCTGCAAAGGTCTTGATTTTTTTAAAGAGGAATTTACAATGTAACCATTTGTTTGGTTTTTTTGCTTCATCCAATTAATATTGTGCATGTAAGGAGAAGGGTCTCTGTCTTTTATAGACAAGCTCTATGTCTGTTTTAGACTACTTTTGAAACACCTGGAATTTGCACCTAGTCTGAAAACAGCCTATGTTCAATTTTAAGAACATGTATGTAATCTCTTTATTTATATAAATAAATATATAAACTCATACAGTGTCATCTGTTATTACCATTCACTACCATTCTATTTACCAGCAAGCTGCAGACACTGAAAATGACACTTGGGGTTTTTTTTTTCTTTGTTTTGTTTTGTTTTTTAATAAAAGCCAAAACTAGGACTATATTAAAGACAAAGACAGTAATTGTGGCAATTTAAATATTTCTAAAATGATGTATGTTCAGAGTTTTGGTGGTTTTTCAAACTTACTTTTCTAAAGAGGTATGTCTACAGCTAAGTCTCTGTGAAAATCAGTCTATTAAATTATAGAGGTCAAATTTCTATTCAAATAACCATTGAAACTTTTTTCAAGCTAAATGTTAACAATAATACATGTTTCTTTTGAAGTTTGAAGTATTGCCACCATTAATCATTTGAAGTCATTAGTTTATTTAAAAAAAAGAGAGAGACTTTGACCACCTGCGTTTTTCTTTCCTTCACTGTAGGTTAATGACTTCCTGAATTGTAGTTAACGATTTTTTTCTTGCTTCTAACTAAGCTACATACTTTATTCAAGGTAAATACACTGCGGGGGATCTCTGGGGTTAATAGATTGTAAGCTTTTCTCCATTCATGTAGGTAGAAATATAATCTTGAATTGCCTTTCTGTAATGCAGAAGTGCTGAGGTTTGTGTGTATACCTCTCTCACTGGGTCATGTCTCTCACTGAAACCCCAACCACTTTGTCTGCCAGCTCAGTCTTGTGAAACTATCATTACCAGCCCCAGATAAGCTATTATTTCATCTGCCAGTGGACCAGAAATACCCCCTGGGGAGGACACACAGACAGTGCATGATTAAGCAGGGCTGCTTTAAGAATCACTCAAAATATTTCACATGACATCACTTAAGCTTGAAAGGATTTAATGAATTACTGAATAACAGTTGACCCTAGCTATTATTCCATCCATCCATTTTCTATAACACTTATCCTACAGGGTTGTTGGGAACCTGGAGCCTTTCCCACGGAGGCAAGGGACACCCTGGATGGGGTTCCAATCCATGGCAGGGCACAATCACATACACATTCACACTCCCAATCATGCACTATGGACACTTTGGACATGTCTGCAATGCATTTCTTTGTACCAGGGGAGGAAAGTACAGTACCTGGGGAGAGCATGTAAACTCTATTATTATTATTATTATTATTACTCTAATTACTCTATTACTTTATTACTATTATTATTATTATTGGTGTTGTTGTTGTCGTTGTCATCATCATCATTAATGTAGTGATGAATATGGAGGTATTTTCCACTAGCTCAGTTGGGGAAGTCCACATGCAGTCCCAGACTATTGGTATTTGTTTTCATTCAAGCAGGAGAACATACAAATCTGAGCATGTCCATCAGCAGCTTCACTTCGTCTCTGTATATGTCTGTCTTATTAGTTGTGTTAATTTTCCAGGTTTGTGTTCTTTTCATAATAATGCCTAGGGACGCTGTTCTGTGAAAGAGCTGTTCACTGTTCCTGTCAAACAAAGATGCCCTTTGTCTGGATATACAAAGAGACCTCTGCCTTGCGGGGCATACTTTTTGAGCCCGTATCACCTGTTACCCATATCAGATTAAAAGCTCATAACTAAGTGTCAAAAGGCAGCTTAGCAATGTCTGACAGTGTCATTCTTCTTTTTTCATACCTCTCTTAATTGTTGGGAGGAAAATATGTAGCCTGAAATGAATGAATCTGATTAATCATATTTTAAGTGGAACTTTGCCATTGATCTATGACAATATTAGGCGGAAAAGTACATGCAGTTTATCTCTTAGAAATGACTGCAGTTTGTTTTTGCTCTATTAGTTGAAAATGTATTGTTAGTATAGGAAATGTACCGCAGTGATGGTGGGGTATGGGGAACCCCTAAGGGACCATGGAACATAGTCAGAGGGCTCCACGATTATGTAATTTTGCTACAGTATTAACCTGTTTGACAGATCATTTGAATTGAAAGGGTTTTATCCAATCCTCAGTAGCTCAAAAACAAGTAGGCCTAAAAATTATATCAAATTGAATCTAATGTGTTCTGTCAGTGGACAGTTCCGGAATAAAATGCCCTGTGGCTCCAATTGAAAGAAAACATTTTATTGTAGACATTTAGTCAAAAAGCCAAAAATTTTAATTGTTGAAAATAATCTGTGCTTACAGGGTCCATGGAAGATATTTCACAATTAAAGAGATCCCTTGATGCAAAACGTTTGAGAACACTTGATCTAATGGATCTCTATGTCTACTAGAATCCTCACCTTTTATTTTTCTCTACATTTCCCTTACCTTACCATGTGCATCAGGTCAGGGAGGGGGCATCATTATACTATACTTTGAGATAATAAAGGCCTAGATAATGTCTGTAGGGTTACACTTATAGGCTTTGTACTCACACAGTCACAATGAAGGGCAGAGAAAGTGCCAGCTTGATTGCCTCCGTACCCTGTCAGAGCAGGTTAAGTCTGGGAAAACAAACAGCCAAAAATGGCAGATATGTCTTCAGTTTTACCATTGTAATGTCCCTGGTAATCAACACTCATTTCCCAAACATGAAAAATGAGAGAATAATGCATACACAGCTTTTAACATATGGACCATTGATGGCAACATTTATTCTTGTTGAACTTCAGTCTTCTATTAACCATGAAGGCTTTATTTTCTGGACTGCTTGTTAGAGAAACTTACATTTGACCTGTGGGTGAGATGAGCATGTTCTGGGCTTTTACTAGCCAATAAAACTAAGGGTTGCAAAGAAACCAATAGCAAAGGTGGAAAATACAGCTGTTCCCAGAGAAAACTCTGTGATCTGCACATCTCTTTTTTCCATTTTAGTATTTTAGGCTTTTAGTATTTACTTCATAAGAACAGTGATGAAGTTTATAGAATTTCCATGGATACACAGGGGGCATACATTAGTGTTTTCTAATTCGTTACCGCACTTTCCAACAGACAGAACATCCTAATTATATCCTAATGACAAAGCCATTCATTAGGTTAGAGTGTGTGTTAGAGAATAAACTACTGTATGTTACTGAAGCCAACACTTCTTGACAGGTCTGAGAATTGATGTGAAAGAGTGTGTCACTTTAGAGATGATACTGCACATTGTTGGATTTATTTCATTAGTAATGTATGTATGAAGATCATATCAGATGCTCATGGGAATGACAGGATACATTGTCAAGGCAAGGCTTGGCTTAGCAGGCTGATTAGTGCTTGTTTTGTCCTGGTAACTCCTGGACTACTGAGTCAATAGTGCATGGGGACTTTTGTCCATGAGCCAAGGCAAGCTAAGATTAGATTCACTTCCACTACCATGCCCCTGAATTATAGACCCTGCTCTTTCCTTATGGTATTAACACATACCTGCCATCCCTAACTAAAGCAGGGATCATTTAGTACCTCCCTGAAAATCATCGACGTAAAGGGTTATCGAAATACATTTGCATTTTTCATTTCTCCCAGTTGTAATCCTGCTTCACTGAAGGGACACAATGTTATTTCCAGGACAATGGTTTTGTTTTAATTGGCTAATTTAACATACAGGGTCTTCACAATTTTGTAGCAAGTAGGAAGCCTTTTGGTTAGTAATAAATTTAAAGATGGCCATTCAACAAAATGATTTAAAGACAAATGACTGAGATTTGATCTTGCATAGAGAGTTTTGACATTAATCTAGCATGCAAGATATAGCTTCTGTTTACAGACAAGGTCTCTTCAAGGAGCCGAGGCCTGAAGCCAGGTACATCAGAGCAATATCCATCATACAAAAGGATCCTAGTCTGGCGTAGAGAGGCAAGTCAAAGTCAGCAGCCATGAAAAAAAAACCTTAAATACAAAGATTTGTACTTGAGATCTGACAGGATAAATAGTGACCTGAACACTATAAAATATAGCAACATCATACTCTGTTTTTAGCTAACTGTATAGGAACAGAATTATGCAGAAATTGCTAGCAGTAACAGCTCATCTGTCAGGCATGTGTGCGTGTGAAATCTAATGTTTCATTTAATTGTTTAAATAATATATCACATATGCATAAAAAGGATAAAACCACAAAGGCCTTTATTAAAATGTAGTATAACAACACATGGAAAAGCATCTGTGACTGCTCCTTTGCACAGATCATCCCCAATTGCTCCAAAATCCTCTGGTCTTTGCTTATGGTTACTTCCATAGCTCATCTTGATTTTCAATTGAAATTACGTTAAGGGACTGAGATAATCATTTCAAAAGCTTAATCCTGTTGCACATGAACTATTTTTGTGTACATCTGGAGGAATGATTTGGATAATTATCCACCTGCTTGATCCAGCTATGACTCATTCTTAATCTCTCAGCAGGAGTAGCGTGACTTTTCTCTAAAATGACCTGGAATGTGACATATGAGTCCATTATATTAGTTGCCAACAAATCCTGCAACATCATATCTCATATCTCATCATAGTTCACAGTGGGGAACATTTTTGTTGCATAACCATCCTTCTTATAATTCAAGTCCATCGGTGTTTGTGGCCAAAAAGTTCTGTTTTGAAATTAGAAACTGTAGAGTACTTTTTTTTTTCTTCTGAGCTGCATCATGAATTTATCCAACATCCATAAAATTCTTCCTTTTTTTTTCTTTCACTGTTTAATTACAGTTAGGTAAATAAACTACAAAAGTAATCGTACTTTAAACCATTGTCCTAAGGTCCTTTTCTAGAAATAACTTTAAATAACTTTAGTAATTTTGCATGAAATGTAAATAAACCAGCTCAAGCCATGCTTAGAATCAGGTTAACTGGTTATACAATTAAAGTCAAAGGTTGGAATGTACTTGTTCTTTACAGTTGTATTGCATAATTAAAGAATAAATTATTTTAAAGGAGTGTTTTCAAAAAAGCAACTGAGTTGACAGCAGGCACAAAGTATATACTTATTATGAATATATTTTAATGTTAAATTCTAAGCAAATATGATGAAATACATTATGAAATAATCAAGACCAGAATGGTTGTGCAATAACTATTTAACTTTGATCTTATTCATAAATAATATTGTTTTTGTTTCTGTCAGAGTTTGGAAAAATAATCCTTGTGGCCATTTTAAAAATTGACTACCATTTCATTTTAAATTTAAATTTAAGTTTTGTTGTTTGTTTGTTTGTTTCTTTGCTGAAGGGAATTAAAATGCACATTTCATCAAGATAATGTCATGATATTAAAGGCTGTGCAAGATTTTAAACATCAGTCACATTAAAGATAATGTTGCTATAAACCAAGTAAACAGACTTGTCTTTTTTAATTTATTTTATTTATTGTATTTTTTTAAACTAGAGGACTCAGAGTGGCAGCCCAACAATAATCTAGCAGTATGTTAAAGTAATCTCAGAGAAAACTGAGAGACAAAAGAAATTACAGTTACACATATTATATCTAGAAAGATTCATAGCATACTCACAGTAGAATGCGGTCTATTTATCATCAGATCAAAGCAATGATTCTGTTTTTAATGGAATCTGACAGTGATCCATACAGAGTGACTCTACTGCACTGCTTAATCACATTCTAAACTGTTGGTCTGTTCTCATTTACTGTATACTGCCACAACATGGGTCAATCACATTACTACCCTCTATATAAAGAGATCTCTTTTTTTTTAATTATTATTTGTTTTTGGCCAAAGGCCCCTTCAACTGCAAAAGAAATGCCAACACATCATTGCTAAAATATGTACAATAATATATATCCTATTTATTGTAGTCATAGAGCTTTTATTCCTGAAATGACCACCGAAAGAACACATTAGATTCAAGTAAACAGCATTTTAATCCTACTTGTTTTTGATTGATCAGGGTTTGGATTAAGTCAGTTTAAGTGAACTGTCAAGTAAGATCAAAACTATAAGAACTCATTAATAAATAAAATGACCATTATTTAGTTATTATCTCCACCACTCTAACAAAATATAAAAATCACAGACCCCTTGGGAGTCCCCGGAGCCCACTTTGACAATCACCAGTCTATATTAAACAAAGTTCCATCCATCCATCCATCTTCTATACTACTTTATCCTTTTCAAGATCACTGGGAAACCTGGAGCCTATCCCAGGGAGCATCGGGCACAAGGCGGGGTACACCCTGGACAGGGTGCCAGTTAAACAAAGTCCCTTCAAGTATTATTCAGTGATTTTTCAGTCGTATTAATAATAGTGTAAAGTGAAGCTTCCATCCATCCATCCATCTATCCATCCATCCTCTACCGCTTACTCCTTTATCAGGGTCATGGGGAACCTGGAGACTATCCCAGGGAGCATTGGGCACAAGGCGGGGTACACCCTGGAAAGGGTGCCAGTCCTAAAGTGAAGCTTAATAACAGTTAATTGTTTAAATCTTTCAATATAATGACTGATAAGATCATCTTTATCTCTTACTGGACTGTGTCAAAAGACAAAATTGCAACAAAGCATTTGAATCATTTCAGACCATGCAAGGAACGGAGGTCATTGAAGTCATTAAAGAGGACCTACGATCAGTCATTTTCAATGCAGTCAACACAGGGAACAAACATAAGAGACTATAGAAAAATCACATAAGACCATGTGTTCACTTAAGTCACAAAGTTCACAAAATCTGAACCAAATACCCTAGCAGAGTGCATTAATCAGTCTCTTACCAGGGATAATGTTTAGTGCATTTAGCTGATGACTGGCTCAATGACCTTTGAACTCTTTCTGTTATCCTTCTCTACGTGATACAATTTATGTTATGGTTGAAGTCACAACTAGAGACCATGATTGTAGCATACTATTCAGATGTCAAAAGAAATGAGTGTGGCCATAAGAGAATGAGACACTTTAGGTCTGCCCTTTGCTCATAGATGTTCCTGTGAGTGTTTTAGCACACAGCCTAGTTTTAGCAGTGTTTTTTGAACTTGAGATCCTTTTATTCCTTGAGAGTATACAAGATCAACTCAGACAATTTAAAAGGCTTTGATACACTGCTTGCATTTTACAGTCATTAAGTCTGAGTCTTGTGAATATAGTGCTGTGAAAAAGTTGTTTGTTTGTTTTTTTTTTACACTTATAGTTTCTATTAAGTGATTAGTGGTGAAGAGACAATGCTTTCTTATTAGGTAGGCAGGAGTCTCAGATTGCAGAGTTGAGGCCCTTCATGACTAGCTATCTCACTGTGTGGTGCAGGACCAGCACCGGCTCCAACCGTAAGACCCTTCAGTGAATTGTGAAAATAGCTGAAAATATCATCAGTGTCTTTCTACCTTGATACTTCATATAACAACCACTGCATCCTCGAAAAGCCACCAGTATTGCAGACGACGCTTCTCACCCCTCTCATAGACTCTTCACCATTCTGCCATGGCAGAAGGCACAGGAGCATGCATGAATGACTAATCCAGAATGACTCAGTACCACTGCACACTGCACTTTACAAAGATGCATCCGTCATTTTTTTGCTGCCTATATTGCTGCCTTACTTGCATTACACAATAGTTTACAGTCTACAGCCCATGTTCTCTGTATTTATAGTCCTGTGTACTTATTGTCCTGTGTATGTATTGTCTTGTCACTCATTTCATGCTGTTGCACCATGGTCCTGAGGAAACGACATTTTGTTACAATGTATCCAAACTATATTGAGGAATGACAATAAAAACCCACTTGACTTGACTTTGGTCTAAAGGTTGTCTGTATAAGCAATACAAGAGAATACTTTTTTATTTGCCTGAAAGTAATTAGTAAATTAGTAATTAGTGTTGTGGCTCAGTCGGTAGAGCGGGTTGTCCACTAATCGTAGGGTTGGTGGTTCGAATCCCGGCCCGGGTGATCCCATGCCAAAGTGTCCTTAGGCAAGACACTGAACCCTAAGTTGGCAATCTAGCACCTTGCATGGCAGCTCTGCTACCATTGGTGTGTGAGTGTGCTCTCATTTGTAAGTCGCTTTGGATAAAAGCGTCTGCTAAATGAATAAATGTAATGTAAATGTGTGTGTGTGTGTGATACTTGACAGGTTACATTCATGCACATTTCTTTCTAAATGTTTGTGTCTGATTGTGGTATAAATTCTTCCTAGATGGTTTGGGTATCTCTCATGCAACGTGCCTGACCATCTGCTTTTGGTGAGTGGGCACACTCAGTTATAGTTCCATAGTGCATTCTTTGTGGCTTTGTTGCAGCATAAGGTATGACAAAATATCCTGTGCTTCTAGCATGAAGTGATAGAGCATCTGTAAAGGAATTTATCTATCAGTGTGCTGTCCTGTTTCCTGTTTTTACCACATGAATATTGACTTTGGAATTAGATAGTCAACATGGTTCTTTCATACAACATAGGTATTTTTATTGGATATTTAGATATAAATTCCCAAAGTCTAGCCACCAGCACACCTGTTACTCTTGAGATAAGTTTATTTAGACTTGAGTGTTCCATTATTTGTATACATTCATGATGATGTGTGTCATGCCATGAATAGCAGCTGATGAATCTGCCCGCCATACCAAACACAACATTGATCCATTTCCCCCGGATTCAGATCTCTTTATTGCTTCTTATTATTCCTTGTGGTCTATAGAAGAGTATGATACGAGAGTATGCTAATTGTTGGCAAAGAGCATGGCTGAGGCACTGTTTCAGATCCTGAAAGAGAATGCATGCATTACGTGATCTTTACAAATTTATGCGAATTGAAGCAATCTGAACCAATCCCTACCACCGCCAAACCAATTGGTTAATTGAGACCTTTAGTATGATGCTTAAAAATGTCATTTGTATATTCATACACAATAATAGTAGAAATTAGCATAAAGGGTTGGAAGCTGTATTATTTAGATTCCAGGAATTGCCCCAGGCCTTCATAGGGTTCTCCTCTGTTAAGTTATTATATGGGCAGAAGCCCAGGTGGGTGTTGAATATAATTAAAGCTAGCTGGGAGGATGGTCCAACAACCAGTAAAAATTCAGTTCAGCACATACTCAATCTGAAAGAAAACCTCCACACACTGGGTCATTTATCACAGGAGTATTTGCTTCAGGCCCAGGAAAGACAAAACTGTCTCTATATTAAGTGCTCCTAACTGAGAAAATCTGCAAAGACCTTCCAATATTGCACAGTTGGTTGGGAATGTCTAGCATGGACAGAGAGAACACATGGCAGATTTCCTACCTCAAGCTACAGCAATCTTGCAATGACAGTGGTATAGAGAGATTAGTTGGGACCAGAGTGCTCAAACATCAAATCCCACTCCCATCGCACTTTGATGTGATTTCTCAACACCCCACAGGATGGGACCTGAAGAAAAAAATGTCAAATTACAAGCTGAGTTTTAAGACATGTGCCTTCCCTGAGCACACACACCACATAGAACACTATGTTACAAAGCTCATAGAACAACCCTGACACGAGTAGAGGAGAAATGAGTTCAATGCTTGCAAAGTTATTTGTTCTGATAAAGTTTTATGTGACTCACAGATTACTATGCCAAGGGCATGAGCCCAAGTATATTTTTGTTGTCATTCCATTCACATACATTCTCCTCGAAAAGTATTGGAATGGCAAGGCCAATTCATTTGTTTTTGCTATACACTGAAAACGTTTGGGTTTGAGATCAAAAGATGAATATGAGAAGACAGCTCAGCAGAAAGGGATTTTGATGAACCTGACTGCCTAGGGTAAAGCCAAGACACAGTTTAACCTAATGCTGGAGGTCATTACCATCTAGGCTATTCATTAAACTAAGGCTTTCTTAACTGAGCTACATAGTTTGAATTTCTCATAGAAAATAGTCTTCACCCATTATAATATGTAGACATAACTAATGTAGAGAGACATAACTCATCCAAAGTGTCCAAAGACACCTACACAAACCTTTCGCCATTCTGTTGAAGGGGATGGTGAGTGGTCAGTGGAGTTCACTGCCCTGTTGAAGCTATGTAGTCAGTGTAATCAGCTTAAGTTACACAACTATGCATCACTGGGAGTTAATCTCGCTTGAAGACAAACCCAGAGGGTGTAAACCAATGCCCAAAGGCTTTAACTGAACCACTCAAGACGTGCCATTTATTTTTTGTTTGGCTTTATGTATCAAGCCTGTAAAAACAATGTAAAAACCATTTCATTGATTGTTGATGAAAATAAAAAGGACCCTTGCTTTCTTAGAAAAATAAAATTGTGTTTCTGGAGTAAACTCTTCTCTAATACAGAGGATAGCTTTCTCTGCCCATGTCTCTTGCTTCCACTTGTTTCAAGACAAATTTCCTCACACTGTGTCGATAAATATCTAGCCAGCTCCTGTTACCGCCCCCTTTCTTGAGCAGAACTCCCAAGTAACTGCTTCTCAAAGTAAAGTGGATCAAAAGAAGCTCGTAGCCTTCAAGTTCATTAGATAAATACTGTCCTATCTGTGTGGTCCTGATTAGACCGCTGGTGTCTTGGCATCTGAATAAACTGCAGCTCCTATCATGGAGCTGGATTATGTCAGCTTCTTCGGCTGGTCTCTATAGAAAGCAGTGCCTGAGCTAGATTAGGGAAATGATGTCACTGTAGTCGTCTTTCATGAGTACGTTTTAGGAAGATAATAAAAACACAGACATTAAGGAGATGTCTGCACAAAAAAACGTTCTTTTTTTTCCATGGCCTTGGAAGAAATCCTTTAAGATGTAAAGGCTTCTCTAAGGTAATCAATTATGCTTATAAGCTAATTTAACTGAAATTGAATTTGCAACATTTCTTTTACGAATAGAAAGCTGATTAAATGGACCAATTCAACTTGTTTTTCCAGCAATCAAACATCTCAATTTATCTATGCCCATAAACACCCCTAACTTCTGGTGTATCTCCTAAGCAAACCTCAGACTGTTATTACCCTTTAACATTTTTCAATCAATGATATTCTATAAAATATACTGTTTAGTAGAAGATTATAGATTCCTTATTTGAGTGATAGATGTAAACATTGTTTTAAAGGAATATAAACCATCCATTTTGTCTTTTATGCACTATGGTGTTTATTGCTGAACGTCTGTTAAAGGGTCCTATGTAGCATACAGTACAAGATTGTGTCATAAATAATTCAAAATAAAAGAGACCAGATTTGTTCATAATCACAGTGAAATATACAGCTATACGTGTACTTCATATTAAACATTTCCTACAGGTGAATTTCATGCATGTTACTCGATTTTCATTTTATTTTATTTTACATTATATTACGCACATTAACTGAAAATATATTAAATGAACCCACTGACGCTCGTATGTTTATAATATTCTTCAATAGAAGCTAAAAGGACAAAAGAGGCTTTAAGATTGAATTTACATGTTTTTCCATTTAATGCCAATTTACTTCAAAAGCACAGAATCCCTAAAAAAAACATCACAGCTGGATGATCATTTAAATGGAAATGATAGATTGCGAGTTGATGTCTGCCAACAATTCTGGGAATAATTTCGCAATGTTGTGTCTCACTCAGATGAACTTTACAATGCTGTGGAAAATTCATACTTGGAGCTGATTTTCCAAAAGGTACTCAAAGTGGAATATTAGGCCATTTTTATTTGGTCTAGTTTATCCTCAATTGCATAATGATTACAATCAGCAGCAGTGTAATCCCGTGTTAAATAAGGTCATCCATTGCCACAAACTCACTGTGATAAAAGTGCCAGCTCGCTGTTTCTTTATATTGCTTGGCGGTGCTGTGCAAATCCATTTAGTTCAGCGTGGGGGCCAGATTACAAATATAAAGACGTTTGATCATTTTTGGCCAAAGATGTTTGATAATTAAATGAATGTTATTATTATTATTATTATTATTATTATTATTATTATTATTATTATTATTATTATTATTATTTAAAAAAGGTAATTAGTCCTTTCAGAAGGCATATTCTATTAACTTTTATAAAAACCATATAAATAATAAAATCATATAACTTGAGCTCTGTTCAAAAATGGATTTGCATGTACCTTGTCAAGACACCTACAGTAAAGCAGCATGCATCCTTACATACATTTCACTATTTTACATATTAGACTGCACTTGCATATTTGTTTCCTAATGAGAAAAATGCTATTTTCTTTTTTTATTCAAGAATTCAATAATAGCAGGGTTAATATTAGGGAAACCCTTTGTTGAAGGGGTTCTGTGTAGAAACTTTAAGGGTTCCTCCCAAGGAACAAACCCTTTTGGATGCTAGAAAGAACCTTTTTTCTAAAAGTCTACTGTGAATACATGGTACACCAAGACTGTCAGAGGGTGGATTCTAAATAAAACCTGTTTAGCAAGACAAATCAAAACCATCAACTATCCAAAAGAGCAATTGAGGAACCCCTTTTCTTTATAATGCTTGGTTGACAACAGACGAGTTTCACTCCAATTATAGCTATGGTTCACAGTCAAGCTAAGTCTGTGCTGGTCTGTCCTAATCTGCACATCTGTGTGTCAGCTGGAGCCGACTAATATGTAAATGACATGGGCTAAAGTAAATTAAATTGGATTTTCGTTTTGACTCTGGACATAGTGTTATAGTGTGCATCGAATACTGACTCAAATCTGCACAGAGTCTGTAAACAGTCAATAAAAATTATAAGCTTGAAACAGAACTAGAGAAAGGAAATCATAGCAGCAGCGGCGCTCCTTAATATAGGAAAAATATTGAACATCAATAAAAATTACATGTATAAGCTCTGACAACCATAAGCATATGGAATAACTCTGGCATGAGACGGTGATGGAAACCTTTTAGGTTATAATTTTATTGACTGCGGACAGAATCTGTGCAAATTTGAATCCAGATTGCATACATTTTCTCCCAAAAAGAATAAATGAAATGCCTTGAATGTGTTTTTATTATTAGTAAGGGCGCTACTATTCCAAACCACATTTGTCATGGCAACAGAAAGAAAGTTCACTGGGTGAATGTCAACTGTTGGGCACAAACAAAAGAATGCTGAAAAGTCATTAACGGTATCTAGCATAGGTCAACACTAACAAGTCACAACTAACAAGAATGTCCAACAGCATTACATGTTACATCTTGAAAGCAAATGCTGAAGTAATTGCATAACAGTCCTGGCAAAGACAAAGCAGGTGGGGACACGAGGGTTTTTATTCCTGTCCTCTAGGGCACTACAGCCGTGTACTGCCACAGAATGCTTGGAATGTCCAGTCTCCATTTCCATGGGGTCACTATATGAACAATGTGAGGTCTGTTCAACTGATGGCACACAAAGTAGCCGCTGTTCATTTTCCCAGTGAACCCTTAAACTCTCTCCATCTCGAAAAATCCAAAACTCAGTAATGTGTGGAAGAAACTGTTTTCTTTTGAAGCAATGGCTTGTGTAAACAGCATTTCATCACTCACTCGAACATACAGTTGGTAACCAAAGCAACGCCAGTATTTATACTGTGGTTCATAACCTGTGTAGTCATTCTCAACAGGTACACACCAGTTCTTCTTCATCTGATGGATGACCTGTGAATCCCAGGCATGAAGTAAGGGGACATGTGTTTTATTATAAGAAACAAGGGTCAAATATGAATTTATGAATCATAATTTAAACACAACAGAACTTTTTGAGTTTCCTCAAAAGCCTTGGGTTTCACAACACAACACAAAGTTCGTAAAATGGATCAGCGAGCATCTCATCGAACACAAGATTATGATGCTCCGTGAAATTGGGTCTAGTAATGGGATCTGTTTTTTTAAAAACCACTTCGAACTGTAATAGTAATGTAATACACTAACCTAAACATTTAAATATTCGCAAATCAAATCCGACAATCTGTAAGCACTTAGTGTTTAGAAGGGAGAAGCTCTGATCAGTGTGTCTCTTTCCAGGGAGAGAGATATGAACAACCACCTATAGGATGACATGCCGAAAGCAATTCAAAAGCAATTTTCTAGGCAGACATGCTTGTAAATGATGATTGAACACCTCAAGCTAACCATGAATAGAAAACAGATTCTCTGACTCTTCAAGCTAGCTCGAGTAAAATGTTGTTATATCAACTTTATAAAAAAGTTCTAAAATAGTTATATCAATGGCAGATATTTTGCTGTTATTCCTACTCTTGCATACCCATATAAAAATACTTAATGTCACTATTAATCATAATTTAAAATATCAAAATATGATTTTAAATGTCATCGTCATGACATGAGCACATATGCTCAAAACACATGGAAACTGCTTTATAAAGAGTTCCGCAGTATGCCTACTGATTAACAGGGGCATTGGTGACATTATGTGTATAGATGCCTATAGGGGTCAGCATAGTAGATTGAGAATCACTCCATTTTCTTTACATTTGTTTATGTCATTGAATGCTTTCAAGAAAATGTAACCATTATCAGGTGTTCTGGTTGCCACTGTATGTGCAGCATAGGTGTCCTTTTCAGTTACATGCCAAATACACTAAGAGAATTGTTCTCCTAAGCTCCAACATGATACCTGGGAATGAAGAGCATTGGTGGGTGGTCTTCTATTAACCCAGCCAGAATATAGCTTAATGGAAGGCTACCATGATTCCTTTATATAAGCTACAGAATGCTTAAGTACTCATGCATGCCTACTGAACTTGTCTTAACCTTTGTGATATGAATAAGAATAAGTCATATTTGACAACATTAAACACATATTTTTCCTTTGGTCACAATTTCACTGTAGCTTTGTAATCTCTACTGAATGATTTTAGTAAAAAGGACTCAAGTAATTTGGGCATTGTGATTTTGTAGTAATAAATATGAAGTATATATTCAAAATCATAAACAAATATATGTTTAAAAGAAAAAAAATGATAGGGAGAAAGTATTTGGGCACCACAAATTAGCAACATTAGTACATTGCTGCAAAGCTGTTGGTAGTTAAAGCTTTCATACATCTGTGGTAGTTAGGTATTTGGAGCATTGTAGTTCAATTTTGGCCCATTCTTTTTGACCATTTTCCATCTATATCCCAAGTTTATGAGGGCCCCTCTGATGGACTCACAATTTCAAAATCCTCCATAAATGAAGCCAGGACATGCCCCTCTACAGATCTTTATTGGAAAGAGTTTAATGTTTTTCATACTTGTTCAGTGAACCATAAACAATTATTGCACATGCACCATTGGAACAGTTCTTAAGACTATATATATACACACACACACACACACACACACACACACACACACACATTCAGGACATAATGTCATAGTGGTCATAGTGTGCAATACTGACTTCTGTCACTGGGGATTTATTTAACCACTGACATTGACATAAATCTCACCATTTATAAATAACAATTGCTTTGAGAAAAATCAATATTCCATTAACAAATTGCTTTCCATTCTCATGGGTTTGATTGTTTTCTGCCCCCACAGAAAGTTCAGGCTGGAGTTTTTAAATGCACTGAGCATGACAACACTTGCTTATTTATAGCTGTATCATGTAATTACATCAGTTAGTCATTGGTTGAGGAGCCAATATTTGTCTCGCCTGCATTTCTGCACTTAAAAATAACTGCTCTTTGGCCCCTCAGGCAGTTTCTGTTTGTAGCTACAGTACCCTTCATTAATATTGGCAATCTTGGTAAATATGAGCAAATAAGCCTGTGAAAAATTGATAGACCCCCCCAAAAAAATTGCATTGACTCTCAACTTGAGAAAACACAGTGGACCAACACCAGCAGATGACATGGCACTTCAAATCATCACTGACTGTGGAAACTTCACACTGGACTTCAAGCAACTCGGATTCTGTTCCTCTCCACTCTTCCTCCAGACTCTGGAACCTTGATTTCCAAATGAAATGCAGCATTTACTTTCATCTTCTCCATGATTGTGCTTGAGTACTGAACCAGACTGAGAGATTAAAGATTCAGGAAACATTTACAGGTGTTCTGAGTTAATTATCTGATTAGAGTCTTCTCAGGTCGACATTTCTGTATTATAAAATCTTTATTTTGATATTTTGAGATGCTGGAGTTTTGATTTCCCCGAGCCGTAAGTCGTAATCATCAAGACTAAAACAAAAAAGGCTTGAAATATTTCACATTATGTGTAATGAATCTATAAAATATTAAATTTCCGCTTTTTCAATTAAATTACTGGAAAAAATTTACTTTTATACAATATTAAAATTGTTTGAGATGCCCCTATACACGTGTTTAATAATAATAATAATAATAATAATTATTATTATTATTATTATTATTATTATTGTTGTTATTATTATTATTATTATTATTATTATTATTACATATCACCATAAAATGCAGTCATATTTATATGCAAAACATTTTACTCTGGAAAAATAACTCTTTAGATTCCTTGAACTGTGTAATTGAAACAATGCTATAAACATCTTTAAAATGTTCGTGTGTGGGAAAATATGTCGTGTTTATTTATGCGTGAACAGAAATATCCATGAGTCATGGTTTTCAATTTCAAATCAAGTTAATAAGTACAGGCGTGTGGGGGGTCTACATTTAAACAGGACGTCTCCTCACTTTCCTATGTCTTTATAAGAGGCTTTATATAAAATAATCTTTTTATCACATGAAAAACTCAATTCATGCAGAAAAGCATATATGGAAGTCTTTTTTTTTTTTTTACAGCTTAAGCATGACATTAAACATGGATAAAAGCTCAGGCATTAAACAATGGCATTTGTTTGCTTTTGAAGTTATGAGGATATGAAAGTATTATATATCTCTCAGTGACCTAATTCCACTAGAAGTCCTATTAAATGGTCTCATGAAGATTTTTTTAATAGCCTTTAATCGGCCTGTGCAGTTAATTTTATACCCTCAGAACGTCATTATTCTTTAAAATGCCATAGTTAATAGCCTCAGATGAATTAAACAAGCAGTCTTCTTTTGTACTAAAAGCCACAGACAAACATACCACATTGTTTTGCACCTAATCTATTTAAGCCCTGCATAATACGGTAGTTATTGTGGCAATAATTAATCACATTCCAATTTCAGGCACCACCTTGTCAGGATAGGGGTACAATTATAATATACTGTATTGTAAAACATTAATTGTGCTAAGTTTATAACCAGATTGATTTTTAGATCTAGATCTCTAGCCACATGTTGGTTGTCCAATGGAGAACAATCATAGCATGCTTCATTAGTACATGTTCAAAGGAAAGCAGATGTTATGTGGTACATAAAGAGCCACATTATGCTCCTGTGGCTGCTTTCATATATCCTTCCATTACCACTCCCTTCCTTTGCTGGTGAGGGTCAGACCATGTTCATGTTCGTTTGAAGCTCAACTTATATGTCAAACAGGGCAGGGGCTTAATGGAGGAAATGTCCTCTATTCAAAAATATTTTAATTGGCATTGATGCTATTTTCTGTCTTTTACGTACCTGGAAAATAGCACAGAAAGGATACAACTAGTAGCCTTGTGTGTGTTTATGTGAATGTATTAGTTCATCTCAGAAATACTGCCATCAAGTTGAAATATAAAGTCAACATCCTTCTCCTCCCTACCTCTTTTATCCTAACCCAAAATCCTGAATATTTCTATTAATCAGCCATTAAGCCTCTAATGAACTATGGGCTTTTTATTTGCATCGGTATTGTTGGTTGTATGCCGTCTACAGTGGTGCTTGAAGTTTGTGTTAGAATTTTCTACATATCTGCATAAATATGATCTAAAACATCATCAGATTTTCACACAAGCCCTAAAGGTAGACAAAGAGAACCCAATTAAATATATGAGACAGAATATTATACTTGGCCATTTATATATTTATTGAGGAAAATGATCCAAAACAAAGTATGTGAACCTCTGGGATTAGCAGTTTAATTTGAAGGTGAAATTACAGTCAGGTGTTTTCAATCAATGGGATGAGAATCATGTGTGAGTATTTAAATAACAGAGTCTGATCTTCACAACATATGTTTGTGGAAGTGTATCATAGCATGAACAAAGGAGATGTCTGAGGACCTCAGACAAAGAGTTGTTGAAGCTCATCAGGCTGGAAAAGGTTACAAAACCATCTCTAAAATGTTTGGACTCCACCAACCTACCAATCCAGATTGTGTACAAATGGAAGAAATTCAAGATCATTGTTACCCTCCCCAGGAGTGATCAACCAAAAAGATCACTCCAAGAGCAAGACATGTTATAGTCAGTGAGGTCAAAAAAGAACCCAGGGTAGCTTCTAATTGGCTAATGTTAAGGTTCACAATTAGGGGAACACTGATCAACAATGGTGTGCATGGCAAGGTTGCAAGGAGAAAACCACTGCTCTCCAAAAAGAACATTGCTGCCCATCTGCAGTTTGTTAAAGATCACATGAACAAGCCAGAAGGCTACAGGAAAAATGTTTTGTGGAAGAATGAGACCAAAATAGAACTTTCAGTTTAAATGAGAAGTATTATGTTTGGAGAAAAGAAAACACTGCATTCCAGCATAAGAATCCTGTCCCATCTGTGAAACATGGTGATGGTAGTGTTATGGTTTTGGCCTGTTTTGCTGCATCTGGGCTGGGATGCTTTGCCATCATTGATGGAGCAATGAATTCAAAATTATACCACTGAATTCTAAAGGAAAATGTCAGGACATCCGTCCATGAACTGAATCTCAAGAGAAAGTGGGTCATGCAGCATGACAATGACCCTAAGCACACAAGTAGTTCTATCAAAAAATGGTTAAATAAGAATAAAGTGCATGTTTTGGAATGGCCAAGTCAAGTCCTGACCTTAATCCAATAGAAATGTGGTGGAAGAACCTGAAGCAAGCAGTTCATGTGAGGAAACCCACCAACATCCCAGAGTTGAAGCTGTTCTGTACTGAGGAATGTTCTGAGGAATGGGCTAAAATTCCTCGGGAAACATTTAATTGCAGTTATTGCTGCATAAGAGGGTCACTCCAGATCTTGAAAGCAAAGGTTCACATACTTTTGCCACTCCCAATATTACACATCTGTATCATTTCCCTCAACAAATAAATGACCAAGTAAAATATTTTTAGGTCATATTTATGCAGAAATATAGAAAATTCAAAAGGGTTCACAAACTTTCAAGCACCAGTGTAATTGTTACCTTTCTCCAGCCATTTTACATTTTATTTAATGAACCCTAATGTGGTCAAATAATTATAGTCTGTAGATTTCAGAAGTCACAAATATATCTACTCTCTAGCTTTATATCCTTAATATTAGTGTTGATGTTTTTCTACACTCTTTTCTTACAAGCACAGTTACTCTGTCATATCGGTTCTATGGAGATCGGTGTGTATGTAGTAATGTGACTATATGAGAACAATGTTCTGATTACCAAGTCTCTGTGAGTGGTTTTTCAACATGATATTGGATTTTTATCTACATAGGACACACATGGAGTTTAATAGGTTCCCGGAAATTAATTTAAAATGAATAGATTTTTATCACTGTTTTGTGGATTTTGCCTGGTTTGAGAGTTACATCTGTCTGCTCAAGGCCAAATCTTCACACTGAGTGATTTCATATTTAGCCATAATATAGAAACTATGAAAATTCAGTTAGTCCTGTGGAACATTTTATAGAAAATTATAAATACTGCATGTGTTATAATTCCCTGCAATTCTTGACACATTCACATGATGGTGCTAACATTACTAATGATTGAATGTATCATGACACTCAACTCAATCTTTCAACTTATGCTTCTTAACCTCGCCATCAGAATTGAGGAAGGTTTTGGTCACAAGAACAATATGCCATTGGTTTATTTTTACTTGACTGCCTCTGAGCTATACCACACACTCTTTTGTTATTGGCTGATTATACTAAAGTTTGTATCCAAACACCAGATTTCTGTCAGGTTTGCATCAATCGTTTTGAGTTATGACAACTTCTAATGAAATTAAGTTCAACCAACAAACTCCATTGAGTTAGAGAAATGAGCTTTTCCTCTACAATCAAATGTATTTTCAATTAACACTTAATTAATCATTTGTTTTTAAGTTACTCATCAAAATTAAGTTGTTCCAACTAGTTTTTTTTTCACATTATTTAAAAGGAATTTAAGTGTTATGTACTTAATTACCATAATTATGAACACAAGTTTTTAAGTTGACAATCATTTTAAAAATGAAGTTGCTCCAATGAGATTTTCTCCAGTAGAATGCAAGCTTTTAAAACAGGAACGTTTATTAACTTTAAGTTGTATAACAATAGTAACTACTACTTTACTACTTTTATCCCTCTCATAGAACTATCCACAGTCCAAAGGCTGATAATTCTGCTCAAAGAGCAAACTGACCACAATGGAGCTAGAAGGCTTTATTTGTGAATGACAAAAGATTTTTAAAATGTATCACTACATGAAATTAGATTTCACACTGCAGTTGACGAGTACATGAATAAGCAGAAATGTAATCATGCTTTTTCTTCCTATAGCACTAGATGAGCAGATTTGTCAAATGAAACTTGGTCATTCTTATCCACTGCTACGGTAAACTAAAGGATAGATATTCAAATAACACTGCTAACTATGATTAGCATTAGCTATGTGTAGTAGTACAATATAATCAAATTGCAGATGTAGCCTAACCTATACACGAGTCCACTAGAGGTCATATCACAATTGAGAATATTCCCAAATTCATTGCTTTAGTAGAAATTATTTGTAAATGAAATGATACTCACCTTGAAATGTCCTTTGCATAGTATTTGTTCAGTATACTGGTCCTCTAACACAGTCTTAACCGTTTAAATTTGTCAGGGCATGTTAAATGGGTAGGGGAAGGGACTTCCTGAACTCAAGGTGGAGAAGAATTAAGTAATCAAGCCAATTTAATCAAGTTACTCCAACTAAAATTTTGTTTTAAACCAATTAATGCAGAAATTTCAGTTAAAATTACACACAATATTAAGTTGGTGTAATTATCAACATTATTATGTCAACACAACTAATCGAAATAATGTGTGCAACTTACAGTATTTAATTAAATCAATGACTTAGAATGTGTATCTTGTAACCACACATTTAATTACGTTGTGGTAATAGGTCCCCTGAATTACCTTTTAGAGTGAGCTCACTCACAATCAGTTCTCTGACTTCTACAGCCAGGACTGTAGCAATTACTTCTTGACCCCAGGATGAAATCAACATGACATGCTAAGATGAAATCTGTCACTTGAAATGACATAAAGGAACATAAAGGAAAGCTGCAGTGTAGGCTTATGGGACTGAGTTTTAAGATTTTATTTTTTTTTTTGTAGTGAATTTCTCCAAACATTTTTTGCAAACCAAAAGAAATACATCCCAATTCAATGTCATAATGTAATGCTCTATTAGCAGAAGTTTTCTTTAGATAGTCATAGGAGTTACACTGTCCAATAGGTCAAACAAGCTAGGGTTAGGGTTAGGGTTCGATTAACCCATACCTTAATTATAATTACTAGGATAGATCTAAGTAGATACAGTGGTGTGAAAAAGTGTTTGCCCCCTTCCTCATTTCCTGTTCCTTTGCATGTTTGTCACACTTAAGTGTTTCGGAACATCAAACCAATTTAAACAATTGTCAAGGACAACACAAGTAAACACAAAATGCAATTTGTAAATGAAGGTGTTTATTATTAAAGGTGAAAAAAATCCAAACCATCATGGCCCTGTGTGAACAAGTGATTGCCCCCCTAAACCTAATAACTGGTTGGGCCACCCTTAGCAGCAAC
>JAFFST010049099.1:140012-155402 GCA_022414735.1 Noturus placidus | reverse complement strand
AGGACTGTCAAGTTCAGATGTCAATAAAGGGTCAACTCTGGGAAAATTAATATTTCTAAGAAAATGGTCCATGTTATCTGAGTTATCAGGAGCTTCAGCTGTGTATAAGGAGGAGTAATAACGTTTGAAAGTTGAATTAATTTCTTAAGGATCCAAGGTTAATACACCACTGGATTACATAATCTGAGGAATAGAGCCTGAAGCCGCTTGGCTACGCAATTGGTGAGCCAACAACTGACCAACCTTATCCCCATATTCATAATAATTTCCACACGTATGTAACAGCAGCCTCTCGGCCTCACCTGTCGATAACAAATCAAACTTTGCCTGCAAATTGAGCCTTTGTTTATGCAGCTCAGGGGTTCGGGTTGAGAGCATATTGATCATCAATGACCCGAATATTATCAGATAACTCTTTTTTTTTATTCCTGCGTTGCTCATGCAGAAAACGAGAACGTTTTCTGCATGAGCAGAAAACGAGATTATCTGTCCCCTTAAGAAGGCCTTCAGAGTTTCCCAAAGTAAAGAGTAAGACATTGAATCAGTTTGGATAGTGAGAAGAAAATCATTTATCAAAGTAGGGATATACTTGCAGAATGCTGAATCAGATAAAAGTAGAGAATTAAGTCTCCATGGTGGGCGAAAACCTTGATGTGAAGGTAGAAGAATATCAAGACTTAGAGGAGCGTGTTCTGAGATAACGATTGGTAGATATTCAGAGTTTACCACTTGAGAAATTAGAGAGTTATTAATAAAGTAAGTAATCAATGCGGGAAAAAGATTTATGTACATGAGAAAAGAAAGAATATTTCCTCACTGTGGGGTTTAAATACCTCCATGGATCAATGTAGTTATTCTGAACAATAAACTCAGAAAACACCTTTGCCATCGCAGAAGGAACCCTTGCAACCACGCTGGATTTATCCAAAGCTGGGTCAATAACACTATTCAAATCTCCCCCAAATATCAAGAGATGTGTATTCAAAGCAGGAATTTTGGACATCAAATTCTGAGCAAAATTAGCATTATCAAAGTTTGGGGCGTATACATTCACCAAAACTACTGGTGTCTGTGAGATTCTTCCTTCAACAATCACATATCTAGCATTCGCATCAGAAGTAACATTATTAAAAGAAAAGGGCACCGTCTTACTTATCAAAGAGAGAATATATCCTAACAAATACAATTTTGTTCATCGTGAATATTACCAAAACTAGCTAGCTTAGCATGCATGTTCTGTAGCTGAAGGTTTGCATTCCCCACTAATTTGCAAATCAAGCCACACTTCAAGCCATAGAACTTATTTTGCGTGGTCACGAACTGAGCTTATTTATATAGATTATTTATGAGCTTATTCACCGTTATATAGAAATACAGAGAAACTGATTTCAGTGCAAATTTAATATTGGTGCTATGGTAAGCAATTTGAGCCAAATACCTTAATAAGCTTCAGGGCCTGTGCTGTACAGTACGCAATAACGGTAATAGTCTACTGATACCTCTCTCTCTCCCTCCCTCTCTCTCTCTCTCTCTCTCTCATTCTCTCTCTCTCCCTCTCTCTCTCATTCTCTCCCTCTCATTATCTTTCTCTCTCCCTTTCACTCTCTCTCTCTCTCTCGCTCTCATTATCTATCTATCTATCTATCTATCTATCTATCTATCTATCTATCTATCTATCTATCTATCTATCTAGAGTATCAGTGAATGTTTGCTCCTTTTATATATTTGTTGTATATGAGTCCCTCAGTTGTCCTCAGTGTGAAAAGATGGATCTCAACATCATATAGCCTCTGTTGGAAAACCGGTCAAATATGCAGAAAATGCTGGAAATATAAAGAATGTACAGGGCCTGGAGGATTTTTCTGAAGAACAGTGGGCAGTTTAACTGCTCAGGACAAACAAAGGACTCATGAACAACAATCACAAAACATAACCACAGTCACTGATCATCCAGGTAACGACACACAGTATTAAGAATGAAGGGCATGTAAAGTTTTGAACAGGGTAATTTGTATAAATGCAAACTTTTGGGCACAATAATATTCTGTGTGTGTGTATATGTATGTATGTATGTATGCATGTGTGTGTGTATATATATATAGACAGACCGGATAGAGATATATATTTATATATACTGTGTGTGTAAAACTAAATTCCTTATACAGTTATGGCACTGTGTTAACTGGTAGAAAGTGTTTAATGTAATGTTAGATCTACCACTTAACTGTGATATTTTTCCTGCAGTGCTATTTGTTATTAAAATAATTGACCAAAATATTAGAATTACCATAGACACATTTCTTGATGTAAAGCATGAGCTTTGGATATGAATTTGGTCGAAACTAATCTGCCCTCTGCTTCTTATGTAAAAAAAAAAAAAAAAACAACCCAAAAAGATATGGTAGAGTGCGCCACAGTTTAAGCAGAAGATGAAAGTTGAACCATTTTCCTTAGAAGGCATCAACAGGCTCTGGTCAGCTGTCACATGCTCTTAGTACAGCAGGATCATTGTGTAGTGTAAAAACAGCTCCTCATCTGCAATCCTTCAACATTTCGTGAAAAACCCCTTTTGTTTGGAGATTCGGAGAAATGAACAGAGAAGGCACTTTGGTCCTGAACAGAAGCTTTAATCAGAGGGTGTCACTGTCTCCTGTATCAACTAGCGCCAGGCCCTAGAGTCACTGCAGAGATATTCCTATTAGCACAGGACCTGTAACAATGTTTCTCCTCTTCTCATCCCACCTTGTTGAAAGCTGTGCAGTTGTATATTGACTAGTTACTGTTATTATAACTCATGTGAGGTCATCTGAACCCCTCTAGCTTTTTATCTCGCTTGTCCTGCATGCAGGAGCATTGTACAATGGAGGACCATATCCGTTACCTGGTTCTCATGGTAAAAGAATGTCCAGCCGCTTTCTCGGGTTCAGATTTGTAGTTTGAACTTTTCCCTTGGCTTTCATTACATTATGAATGTCTTTTATTACCGTTGATCCATTGCGCTCTCCCAAGCCAGTCCTCAGTGTCAGTGGCATGGTAATGGAGTCTAATGTGTGTTACTAATGTGGGATGGCTCACAGATACTATTGTATCTATGTAAAGTCTTCCTCTATAATGGTTATTTAAGGCCACAGGCAGAGCTCATTCTAATAACTGCATAGTGTTTGCTTGTGTATGGGATTTTATTTTTTTTTGCAAAGTCATTGTGATGAAGCAGAGCTGGTAATTCTTAGACATGCACAGATTCATCTTCTATTTCTCTTTCTCTGCGCAGTATCCTCTTTGCCGACATCGAGGGATTCACCAGTCTGGCGTCTCAGTGCACGGCTCAGGAACTGGTCATGACCCTGAATGAGCTGTTTGCAAGATTCGACAAACTGGCTGCAGTGAGTAAAGCGATTGACCTGATGTCGATTTCAGACCTACTGAACATCCTGTTGGATTTCACTTATTTTCTCTCCGAGCGCACACTGCTTTAGGGGTCGTACCTGTGCACAGCGAATGTTTGCGTAGCCAGGCTTTACTCATCAATCCACCTGCTGAGCCAAAGCCACTTCTCCTCATTATCTCTAGACAGTCACAGGATTCTGAGTCATGCTGTGAATACAGATTCCCTCCTGTGCTCAGAAGATCCCCCTCACTATCTTTCACTCGTTTAAACACGGGTGGAAATATATACATGCCTGTCTATAGAGGATTCGCCGCGATGTACGTGTTTAAGAGCCGACCTTATTACTCTGTAGAAAATTCCCATTGCTTTGTGAAGATGAAATCGCATGTCGTACAAGAACGTTCTTGCAAGTAGGAAAAAGCATGAGGCACATGCCTATTTGCACAACAACAACTTCTATTGTGTGGCTTCTGGGTTAAGTTGAGGCGTATGCTGGGGTGACATTCAGGTGGTTGTCATAAGACTGAGTTGTGTGTATCCTGTGCTCAGCCTGGGGCTCTCGCCTCATCTCCTTTCCTCTCAACTCCACTCTTTTCCTTTACTTTCCATTATTTCTAAAACCATCCTTTATTTATAAGAGATTTTTCTGATTTATATTGAGATTTATTTATTTTTATATGGGCAGAATGACAAACTAATATGGGAACTGGCAGACTTCATGAAAACAGACATCAGACTTTCCATAATTGTAGTTCAAGATTATTACTAGAGAATACATGCAAACTGATGTCTGACCATTCTGATCCCATAGGGAACAATTTAATCTAAGGTTAAAAAAAAATAAATAAATCACCCTCATCAAAACAGCAGACACTTCCATAAAAGGACAAAGTATGTGTGGTATGTTATATGGATTTTAAAAGCTCAAAACCAAAGCTTTGTTAACAATGAATGTGTGAAAACATTATACTTTAATAACTAAACGTTGACTGTACAACATGTATGCAGTGTAAAAGGAAATATGCATAGTGCTTTAATGTATCAAATGGTGATGATTTAATAGTCAATCATGCTTTTTCTCAGCTTGCTGCTTAATGTGTGTGTGTGTGTGTGTTTAGGAAAATCACTGTCTGCGGATTAAAATCTTAGGAGATTGCTACTACTGCGTATCAGGCTTGCCAGAGGCCCGGGCTGACCACGCTCACTGCTGTGTGGAGATGGGAGTGGACATGATTGAGGCCATCTCGTAAGTATTACAGCTGCTTTTTTACTTTAATTCATATCTGAAGAATAAGAAAGCAGGCGCTGCAATAAATTTCACGTGTGTGTGTGTGTGTGTGTGTATAGAGGCATGTATATGGACATTTAATACTTGATGATAAATAGTAACATCTTGTATGTAGGGCATGCTCTATTTTGTAAGACTTTTTTTTTTACACAAATCTTTTCTACTTAAAAAATGATTTGCTGCATGAATTCCTCATAAGAAGGAATGAGCACTGGGCTCATTTTTTTTTCTTTTTCTTGGTAATTGGTGTATACAAAGAAGGATAGAACTCCCTGCAGGCAGTACTGAATTATTAAACTGTGAGATTGATGCTGATTGTGTGTGCATGCAAGCGTGCATTTGAAAGCGAGTGTGTGCACAGGGTCAATAAACGTACAACACCAATTGCGGAAAAGTTGGGACAGTATGAAAATGCAAAAAAAATAAAAATCAATTGAAAATTCACTTCACCCTGTATTATATTGAAAACAGTTTTTAAATTTGATGTTTTGCTTTGATGATTGAATTAATTTTTGAACATGTACACTCATTTCAAATCTGATGACTGCAACACACTCCAGAAAAGTTGGGACAGTCGACTGTTTACCAATGTGTAAATGTTTACCAATGTTTACCAATCACGTTTTCTTTTAATAACACTTATTAAGCATTTGAGCGCTGAGTGAAGATACCAGTTGGTGAAGTTTAGCAAGCTGAATTTTCCCCCATTCATCTATTATGCATTTCTTCAGCAGTGCAACAGTATGAGTCCTTCATTGCCTTATTTTGCGCTTCATAATGCGCCACATATTCTTGACCGGAGACAGATTAGGACTGCAGACAGGTCATGCTAGCACCTGCACTCTCTGCTTACGCAACCATGCGCTTGTAATCCGGGCAGAATGTGGTTTGGCGTTGTCCTGCTCTGGATGGCAGACATATCTTTGTGCAGTATTGATGCCCTCACAGATGTGTAAGTTACCCATGCCATGGGCACTGACACACCCCCATACCATGACAGATGCTGGCTTTTGGACCTGATGCTGATAACAGCTTGGATGGTCCTTTTCCTCTTTGTCCCGGAGAATACGACGGCTGTTTTGTCCAAAAACTGTGAAATGTTGACTCGTCTGACCACAAAACACGATTCCACTGTGCTACTGTCCATCTCAGATGAGACCGAGCACAGAGAAGTCAGCGGCGCTTCTGGACAGTGTTGAGGTGTGGCTTCTGATTTGCATAGTAAAGCCTTCACTTGCATCTGTGGATGCAGCGGCGGATGGTGTTGAGTGTCAAAGGTTTACCAAAGTATTCCCAAGCCCATGTCAGGATATCCATTACAGACTCATGACAGTTCTTATGACAGTGATGTTTGAGGGATCCGAGATCACACGCACCGAGATTTGCCCGAATTCCTTGAATCTTTTAAATATATTATGCACTGTAGACAGTGAAATGCACAAAATCCTACCGATTTGTCTTTGGGAAATGTTGTTCTCAAAGTGTAGGATTATTTGCAGACGCATCTGTTGGCAGATTTGGCGAGCCTTGACCCATCCTTGCTCTTGAAGGACTAGGCCATTTTTGGAGGCTCCTTATATACTTTTTCAGAACTGGGGTTGTATTATCACCATATAACTACACACCCTCAGGTGTTGTATGTGTTACCAACAGCGTGTCATATCACAGATATACTGCCTGTGTGCCTTGTATTAGAGGTAAATTATTGGTGCTGTAGTTTGTAAAAACATTGGCTTACTGCTTCACTGAGCCTGAATGTGTTTACTCTGGGCAGTGGCCAGCAAGCCTCAACTACAATAACAGTCTATTTACAATTTAGTGAAGACAATTGGCTGTTTTTCACTAACATTTTATTCCGTCAAATGGGAGATAAATACATGATATAAAATGAAGGTATCACTCATTTAAACCATGTACGAACATGAAGTGGGATTAATGTTGAAGCATGAACATGTTTCATTATTCTCTGGGGCATAGAATTATTGCATGCACTCTTGCTTGTTGTGTTGCCTTCAAAGCAGCCAAATGCTGGCAAATGTATTTATCATTTGCTTTGCTGTAGTGTGACACAGAAGCCCATCACCCCCAATGTTCAGAGTGTTTAACTCTCTCTGTTTGCTGTGCCTCTTATTACCAAGGCTAAAACCAGTTTAGAGAAATCTGACCTTATTATTGGTCTTATTTATATATTTATTACTGATTTTTGCAACCATATGTCTTGTCCTTGTGTATTCATTGCAAAATATTTGTAAAGCCTCAATGCTTGGCTGAGGTGCTCAGCTGCTTGCTGTAGTAGTGATGGACATGGACATGATGATATTTTATTTATAAATCCTCTGATAAGAATCCATCTATCTGAGGTCAGCAGCTCAGCTGTAAGGGAGTACAGCTTGTTTTTCTAAGCGCTTAATCTAGATAACAGCATTAGGAGGTCGTTTTGTGTGTGACCGTGTAGAACATGGTAAATAGTAATAATATTAGTGTAATTACTACATTGTCTGGGAATGCTTCTGCCTGTTAAAAACACATAAGTGAAGGCTCACTGCTAGGTTGGTGGTGTTGAAGATGGAGCTGTATCCATGGTTAATTTGCAGTGCAATTCATTAATTGTGTGTGTGTGTGTGTGTGTGTGTGTGTGTGTGTGTGTGTGTGTGTGTGTGTGCTTTCTAAGATTGGTGAGGGAAGTCACTGGTGTCAACGTGAACATGAGAGTGGGGATCCATAGCGGCCGAGTCCACTGTGGGGTCTTGGGTTTGAGAAAGTGGCAGTTTGACGTCTGGTCCAATGATGTTACACTGGCAAATCATATGGAGGCTGGAGGAAAAGCAGGGTGAGTGTGAGGTCTCTGCAACAAGACCTAAATTAGAAATAACAGACGTGAATTTAAGCCGGTTAAAAATCACATTTATACACAGTTTGAGTTTCTTTATGTATTGTTAAACCCCTGTTGTTGTGGGGTTTTTTTTTTTCTATAGTTATCTTATTAACCTCACATTAAACCTTTGTTGTTGCTTTCACCCAGCCGTATCCACATAACTAAAGCTACTCTGAACTATCTGAATGGTGACTATGATGTGGAGCCTGGCTTTGGCGGAGAAAGGAATGTCTATCTGAGGAAGCACAACATTGAAACGTTCCTCATAGTGGGATGCAGCCAGAAGAGGGTCAGAGTTTTTTTTTTTCCTTCCTCATACAACTGCAAAGCACAGTTCATTAAAGAAAGGAACTCGCCAGTTTTATCTCAGATTTGCTTCCCAGAATATGTTTAACAGTTGTTTTCTGTACTACTGTGAGAACACACAGTGCCGTCTACTAATATTGACATCAGTGGTAAATATGAGCAAAGAAGGCTGTGAAAAATTGTCTTCATTGCTTAACCTTTTGATCTTTTGTTCAAAGAAAATACTCTGCTCTCATGGATACCAAACAATTAGCAAGGATAACACAGGTTTATACATATAATTATAATGTATAGGTGTGCAAAGTTTATTGGCAATCCCATATGGATTCATATGAGAAAAATATATTCCCTACATCACCAGTTGTTTGGAAGGGTTTCAAGAAAAAAGCCTCTACTCTCATCCAGAAACTCAGTTTGCCAGACACTACTGGAACTTTAAATAGGATCGGGTTTATGGTCAGATGAAACCAAAATAAACACCAGAAGTGGTTTTGGCACACATAGAGAGATGATCATATGGAAAATTATCTCATGCCATGGTTAAATTTGGGGGTGGCTCTTTAATGTTTTGAGGATGTTTTTCTGCCAGAGGACATGAACATCATGGACTCTATGAAATATCAACAGATATTAAAGGAAAACCTGACTGCCTCTGCCAGAAATCTTAAAATGGGCCGTGGTTGGATCTTCCAGCAGGACAATGATCCAAAACATGCATCAAAATCAACACAAAAATGGTTTACTGACCACAAAATCAAGGTCCTGCCATGACCATCCCAGTCCCCTGACCTGAAACCCATAGAAAACCTGTGGAGTGAACTGAAGTGGAAAGTCCACCAACATGGACCTCGAAATTTGAAGTAAATTAAGATGTTACTACAGAAACAATAACGTATTAGAGCGAGTGCATTAATATAAGCCTGTGATTTGAATTACAGCTTGCACTATCGTCAGAGCTGCTATTATAGAAGATTAATCCACACCTTCTGACCAGTCCGATTAATAATTCAACAGCTTTGATATACATTTTGACGGTGATACTGCACCCCATGCACACACCACATCATTTTACAGATGTGTACAGCTGACAGGCCGTCTTGCCAATCTTGTGTACGTGTAGTTAGAAACAAGAAGAAAACTGGACATTTACAGTTACATAATGTAAAAAGGTTATATATAAATAAATAGTGCACTAGCTAAAAAAAAAAACTTGCACATAAAATGTTCCTTCTAACAGAAAGAAGAAAAGGCCATGATTGCCAAGATGAATCGTCAGCGGACAAACAGCATCACCCACAACAGCTCACACTGGACCGACCGGCCATTTTATAACCACCTGGCGGGCAACCAGGTTTCCAAAGAAATGAAGAGAATGGTAAGAGAAATTCACACAGACACATCTTTACTCTCTCTCTTTCTCTCTCTCTCTGAGCTTCATCAAACATTTCCCATAATTACTGTCTTGACACTGCGTACGTAAGAGACTTCAGCTTGTTTAGACATATCTAATAGCTTTAAGAACACTGTTATACAAGGATCCCTCTGAGGTGTTGAACATCATGTTTGCAATAGCTTCAATTACTTTGGTTCACACCAATTACCACTTCTTCAGTCTCCGAAAATATATATGTATTTATTTATTTATTTTTTATATATTTTTTCACACAGTGAATTAACTAACTCTGTAAAGTTCAGTGGACGTCCCTCTACAGTGACGTTCAGAGCATCTTCTCTTCTTTGTACCCATGACTATGCCACTAATCTCTCCTCTTTTCCTTGCCTGTGGGGCCCAAAGGGAACGATCCTCTGATTAAATAAAGCAGACTCACCACACACGAAGTCCTGAGGGATTTAATCAGGCAAAGTGGAACTTGCAAATAGGCTGAGTGCAAGGCCAAGAGGGAAATGCTTTATTGCGCTTTCTTTCCATTATTTAGTTGACTCCCTGTTTGCTAATACAGTTGTGGGCTAATTGATGGAGCAAACAAAACAGGGAATTTAGTGGTGTAAAATGTTCTCATTTCCATTGACTGGTTTCAGAGAAAGGCCTCTGACCAGACTGCTCTGATTACGTGAATGTGAAATGGAAGGGAGTATACACGTGGGAATGTGCTTAAATCGCAATGTTCAATAAGGATTTTCACACCCTATTAAGCATTATATTACGTTAAACTGGAACGTTCTCTTACATTTTAGACCTATAGACCTGTTCTTAAACTTATGCAGTTGGATCTGATTCAAAAACACGCACACACCAGATATTATTCTGTAATCCAGCTACTTTCAATTGCCTATAAACAAACTCTTCATTTTAACGGTTGTGTGCATTGGTTTAAAACAACAACAACAAAAAAACAATGACGACATCACATTGGGGTGCACGGTGGCTTAGTGGTTAGCATGTTCGCCTCACACCTCCCGGGTCGGGGGTTGGATTCTCACCGTGGCCATGTGTGTGTGGAGTTTGCAGGTTCTCCCCGTGCGTCGGGGGTTTCCTCCGGGTACTCCGGTTTCCTCCCCCAGTCCAAAGACATGCATGGTAGGCTGATTTGCGTGTCCAAAGTGTCTATAGTGTATGAAAGAGTGTGTGAATGTGTACGTGATTGTGCCCTGCGATGGATTGGCACCCTGTCCAGGGTGTATCCCGTCTTGTGTCCCATGCTCCCTGGGATAGGCTCCAGGTTCCCCATGACCCTGAAGTGAAGGATAAGTGGTAAATGGTAAAAATGGCGCACTTATATAGCGCTTTTATCCAAAGCGCTTTACACTGTGTCTCATTCACCCATTCACACACACACTCACACACCAATGGTAGCAGAGCTGCCATGCAAGGTGCTAGCTTGCCATCGGGGGCAACTTAGGGTTCAGTGTCTTGCCCAAGGACACTTCGGCATGTGGAGTCATCCGGGCCGGGAATCGAACCACCAACCCTACGATTAGTGGACAACCCGCTCTACCAACTGAGCCACAACCGCCCATGGTATAAGTGGTATAGAAGACGGACGGATGGATGGACATCACATTGCTATCAGAACAGAAAATGCTGGGTCCATACTCGTATTCGAATTTTCATCTCATGTCGTCTTTAACTTCCTGATATTGAAATGGTATACACGGCGACTCGTCAGTGTGGGGAAAATTCAAAATGCTGAAAATCCTCTTGCTGGTTGGTTAAAACCATCTTATGCCATAAAACCTTTTTCACTTCTAGGAAGTGACTTGCAATTTCTTGATGTAATATACACCGATCAGCCATAACATTAAAACCACTGATTGGTGACGTGAATAACATTGATTATCTCTTTATAAAGGCACTTGCCAAGGAGTGAGGTATATTAGGCAGCAAGTGAGCACTCAGTTCTTGAACTTGATGTGTTGGAAGCAGGAATAATGGGTAAACGTAAGGATCTGTGTGACTTTGAAAAGGGCCAAATTGTGATGTCTGAAGGGTTTCACACCATGAAGTGTTTTGTTCCTCAGCAGTTTGCACACGATTGCAATGTTTTATTTATTTATGAACGACACATCATACTTTAAACCATTTTTAGTTACATTAAATATTGTGGAACAACAGCAAGATTAGGTAGTTCCTGTTTATTAGTACCTATGAACAGTTGTTCCCACTGCGGCCTCTGTTGTCTCACTCTCTCTCTCTCTCTCTCTCTCTGTGTAACTTAATAAGATAAAATAAAACGATGCTTATCATGTTACTGAGAAAACAGAGGAAAACTTACCAACCATTACAAAGATGTAATGCTTTTATTTCTACACAAATGCTAATGCTACGTGGATGCAGAGTGAGTAGAAGTGGCTCTGACTGGGCTGAAACCTTTTTCTAATGTCCTCTGTATGCATTCCAAGAAGAAGGTTTTTGATTTGAGGAATATGAATTTGCCTCAAAGAAGTCTTCATTAAACATGACCGTAAAGCACAGTACCAGTCACAGCAGGAGGCAGCTTGACTCAGTCACCCCTGCAGTGCACTTCCGGACATGTTCGCCAAAGCAGAACTCTCAAAGCAGATCAGCAAACATGACCCACTCTTTGTGTGAAACAGTCGCATGCGTTCCCTTAGGATCCCCTGATCTAAAAACAGTACAACATAACCATACTGACTTTTCCCTCTGCATTTCCGAAGGTCCTCCCACAGTGCTATATTAATGCTGAGGTGACTCATGCATGTTTACAGCAGCACTGCGCTCTCACATGGTCTTTGAATGTGACCTCCCACAGATAATAGTGTTTACTTTCACTAATCCTTCCCTGATCCACTATTATATGCTCGCTTTCTCATGCAAAATAAATTAGACTTGTGACCGGTGAATGGGGGGAGCTCGTCATTGTTTGAGCTGGAACAGAGAATTTGGTGCATTATGCATGTACAGTACATAAGACTTTACAGAATTAATGAGGTAGGCTAAAGACCAGGTTATTGATGAGGAAGAAGAGCTGTACAGTACTTATAACTAATTAATCTACTGAACATTTTCCTTTTTCAGTACACTGTTACACGTGTAACTCAGGACAGCAGTTTTCCTTACAAAAGATGTTGTCTTCAAAAGATACAGGTGTGCTAGTTACCTCTAGGGGCGCATGGTGACTTAGTGGTTAGCACGTCCGCCTCACACCTCCAGGGTCCAGGGTTCGAGTTCCGCCAGGGCCATGTCTGTGCGGAGTTTGCACGTGTGTCGAGGGTTTCCCCCGGGTACTCCGGTTTCCTCCCCCAGTCCAAAGACATGCATGTTAGGCTGATTGGCATGTCTAAAGTGTCCATAGTGTGTGTGTGTATGTGATTGTGCCCTGCGATGGACTGGCACCCTGTCCAGGGTGTACCCCGCCTTGTGCCCGATGCTTCCTGGGATAGGCTCCCAGGGAAAAGGAGTAAGCGGTTGAAGATGGATAGATGGATGGATAGTTACCTCTAGACAAGGTGTGTTAACTTGATAAATTAGCCATTGAACATAGCATTGTGAAAGTTTTTATGTTGTAATTTCTGCTGTAATGCTGTTAAACATTCATCATCCATGGCTCATTACTAGCCTGCACTTTTGGGGCAGTGAGTAAGATCCTCTCAGGGTGTAGCATCATGGCACTCTGACCCTGGCTACCTTAGAAAAGGTTTCTACTTTCAAAGGTTTCTGCATTGTACTTCTTTATGGGACAATAAAATCTGCCATTTTCTTAAATGCACTGTTTGGCTTTCCATAAAGTGTGGTAATCTGTGTCACACTTTAGGCTGACCCCATAAAAACACTTCACACTGTAGTATGGTACTCGGGTAGTTTCTATACTTTATCCGTTTAATTAGGCCTGAACTGACCAATTCACCATAAATCTTATCTGCTTATAAACGAGTATTCCTTTTCATTTTCTCCATCGTTCATAAATGTGGTTTATTGAAAGGTGAAACAGTGGAGCAATGCACACACAGATGCATAACCTAACAAATGTGCACGTTTTATAAAATCTGGTGTGTATACCCAATTAATAGAATCATCCCCCTTTTCTGAACTGTTCTGTGCCACCTTTCTCAAAATGGAAGGTGAAAAAAACGAACATAAAACAAACCAAAAAAAAAGAGAAAATTGTAAAACTAAAGCTGTGCACTGTTCGAAATGACTTACTTATAAAAGCTTCCATTTCCTTTTATTTTACGATATACTGATAGTCATGTACAGTTGAATCTGATTTGCAATCCAGTACAGAATATTTTAATAGAACGATGTACAGTTTAACAAGTGACCACATCTCTATTATTGTGATGTTTTGATGTGCTTCAGTAGTGACGTTTTCTCCAGGGGGACAAATTAATGGTTGACAAAAGAAGAGGTTCACGGAAGGTCGAATGGCGATAGAATGGCTTACGAGTCTGTTTTTTAAAATCTCATTGCTTTAGATTTTTGTGCTTGTACTTTTGCCACGTACATCCATGTGGGGTCACTGTTGTGCTAATCTGTGTTTAAAAACCCAGAGAAATTAATTGAATTGGTTCCCTCTGGTTCTGTTGTTGTCACTGTTGTGCACAGACCAGTGCATTGACGATCAGTTCCTCTGTCTTTCTGTTACACATTTTTCATCTTTCTTTTCTTTTTTTTTTTTTTTTTTTGCTAATTTACAATTAATAAATCTCACACTGTTGATGTATTCTTTCCTCTTTAGGGATTTGAAGACCCCAAGGACAAGTAAGTAATTAATCCCTACCTCCTCTGGCCTAATTCTGGTTCATCTGCTGTGGTTGAAATAAACAACTGCAAGTTATTCTTTTACTGCCACCTTGAAAAGCTGATGGGCAAACTCACCTTTATTAGCACAATAATAATACTGGTTATAACATAATAACCAAAGTGCAGATCTGTCAGGCGTTGGGGTGTGGTGATATTTCAGCCAGTGTTTTTTCAAGGTGGCACTCGAGAATATGTTTTCTGTTTTGTGCTGGATGTCGAGGCTTGTAATGCATGACAGGCTGTTACTGCTGAATCGGTGGATGAAATCATTGTGCTACTCATTTATCAGTCATGATTTATCAGTCATCAAATTGTTTACACTCAAGCCAGTCCATATAAAAAACGTACCATGAAGCGACAATATTAAATTCTTAAATATTGGACGATCGTAAACATTGTCCAGTGTTGATTTAGTATACTGTATTTTACCATATCAGATCTTCAGGTCTTGCTGTCATGATTGGAGTCCTACATGCAATAAAACATGGCCATGTACAGCCTGCATGACAACCATTTTAGCTTAATAGCCTTCATGATGCGATGAATGATTAAGAGATCTGTGATTTGTTGGAGTGCTGTTGTATGTTGTCATGTGGTGGGCTGAACTGAGGGCTCTGGTGGTGGGGCATGCCTGTGGATGACCGTCAAGATAAAAGCGGAGAGTCAGGAGAGGCAGAAAGTAGAACAACGGTCTCGTCTTGTGTTATCTAGACATTTCATTTTCAGAAATACTCAGGAAAACCTTAACCCTGAGGACGAAGTGGACGAGTTTTTGGGCCGCGCCATTGATGCTCGCAGCATTGACCGTCTGCGCTCTGAACATGTCAAGAAATTCCTGCTGACCTTCCGTGAGCCTGATCTGGAGAAGAAGGTACTGCTCAGAGGCAGTGATGCTGTTAAACAGTACATCTCATAGAGTACAGTGCAGTATATATTTACTTACGGTCTTTCCTTGATTAGCAAATGTAAATATGGGGTTGAGTTTTGAATAATTACATACATAGATCTATGTATCAAGTGAATGTAGAGATAAACAGGCAGTAAAAAGAGAAAGTAGAGAAAGCCAATAATAAAATGACTGAAATAGAGAGGAATGATGACCACTGACCGTAACCAATATGCAAAGAGCATTTTATATACGACATGTGTGTGTGTGTGTGCGCATATATATATATATATATATATATAAATGTGTGTGTATATATATATATATGTGTATAGGTCCACCAGAAGATCCTTAAAAGCTACACATCATGCCGAGACCCAAAGAAATTCAGGAACAATTGAGAAAGAAAGTAATTGAGATCTAT
>JAFFST010049099.1:117441-130402 GCA_022414735.1 Noturus placidus | reverse complement strand
AACCCTTATCAAAACTAAAGATTTCAGTAAGAGAAATCCCCTACTGACTTCAAATCTGATAAACAGTCTGCGCACAATAACCGATATAATGTCCTTAACTGCTTAAAGTGCTACATGCTAGTTTCTTAATCAGAATATTGCCTTAATCTGGTTAATATCGGATTATTGCTGTCCATGTAAACATACTGACTGTGCCATTTAAGACCTGGATCAATCGTTACTGCAGATTTAAATATGTGAAAATATATCCTGAGTAAATAGCTCTTTAACCAGTGCTTGGTACATTTATTTTGAAGCTGTAATAAATCTAGTGGACATGCTGAAGTGTTTATACAAAGGTGTGAATGGTTCCTGGACCCAATGACTCGGACTATACTAAATTGGTGCGTTTGTGTTTTTCCCAATCCTTCTGCTTCCTCAGTATTTCTCGTCATGTGTACTGCTCAGCCTTCTGGCATGCTCTGTATTCCTGCAAGTCAGCAGCATTGGGAAGCTCTTCCTCATGCTCTTCATTGAGATTCTGTATGTCCTTATCATGGAGGTACCCGAGGTCAACCTGTTCGACAACGTGGACCTGCTGGTGATGGCCAACGCCATGTGAGTGACTCTGTAATTGTGCGTTGCCTCTTTAAACACACAGACAACACACTGAAGACACTGATCCCAATCACATATTGTTTGGAAATTTAATTGTGGCCCCTGCAATTAGTTAATTGGGAACTATACCACAATTAATACCTTCCATAATCCTGATTTATTAAGATTTTTTCAGTCCAGTTATCTCGGTGGAGTGTTTTATGAGCTTTCATCCTTGAAGTTATTTTACTGCCAGATGTTGAGAGCACACTAGGATTCTTTCTGTTCTTCTATACTGTCTATGTTCTTATTCATTCACATTAATAGGGAAAACAAAAGAGAAGTGCTTTATAGTCTGATGCTTTGTTGGCCATGTATAATATCTAGATATAATAAATAATAAGATAAAACAAATAGTTGTTGTTAAAATAGCTTTATTGCAGTAGTGAGTCTATATGGCTTAGGCAGAGGTCTGGGTATCATTACATCATTCTGAAGCAGCAGTAGTCATAATACACTGTTTATAACCTTAATGTTCCCGAAGTCATGCCTTTAAAATCATAAGGCAGGGTTCGTACAGGGTGCTTGAATTTGGCTTATTGAAATTTAAGTACTGCAAAACCTTGAAAGTAGGCATTTTTTTATTTATTGATGCTTAAAATTGTGCTTGAATTCTAAAAACTAAGTGTTTATGAATACATCATTTCACTGAAGATGACACCCTGCTGCAGCCCCTCTTCCTCCCACTATTCACTCACTCATTGCAACAGAGACAGCTCCGGTCCACTTCTCAGACCCCTTAGCGACTTTTTTTGTGTTTTTAACTTTCAAAAAAGCACTTGGCAACAAATCTATCAATGTATTTATTTATTCGGGGGTGGGCAAACCTTACCAACTTCCCATAGAAGAGAGTGGTCAGTACTGCCCAGTAAGCATGAGGTCCTGCTTTCCCGCTGCAGGTACACCTCACTGTCTCTCTGCAGCTACTCTGTTCAGTGAGTGGCAGAGAGGAGCAGCACATTTAGTCCCCACCAATTTTCTCTGAGTGATCAGTTTACATGTAAATATCGCCAAAATCACAGCTCAGCCGTTGACTTTAACTTCCGTGTATGGTGATTTTGTCTCATGAAATCATTGAAATTGCAGAGCAGAGGTTTGGAAGTGACTGCTGGTGAACATGTAGTCTCCTAAAGTGCCTCGTTCCACTGTTTCACACTCGTTCCTTTGTCTGAAATTTTTGGGGAATTTAAAAAGAAAAAATAAAGAATATGTTTGAATGACATCTCTTGTGGTGGGCACGGTGGTGTAGTGATTTATTACGTTTGCCTAACACCTTCAGGGTTGGCGGTTCGATACCTGCCTCCACCCTGTGTGTGCGGAGCTTGCCTGTTCTCTGATTGGCGTCTCTGAATTTTCCGTAGTGTGTGACTGGGTGTGTGTGTGATTTTGCCCTGCAATGGGTTGGCACCCTATCGAGGGTGTCCCCCGCCTCGTGCCCTGGGTCCCCTAGGCTCCAGGCTCCCTGGGACCCTATGTAGGATAAGCAGTACAGGAGATGGATGGAGGGATGGATGGACACCTCTTGTATAGTCCTTGAAAACAAAAATAAAAAACCTGGAAAAGTCCTGAAATTTCATTCTGAAGAATCGGTACAAACCCTGATCAGGAATGTAGTAGATGGGTAAGATCCTCATACAAAATGGATAACCCATACTAAATTTGAAAAAGGTTCGTGAGCGAGCAGGATGACTTGAGTGACAAGCAAATTCCTGCGAGAGCATTATAATTTTGTGTGTGTATGAAGAAAGCAAATCCAGGGGCAGGGGTGGCTTGGTAGTTAAGGCTTTGGGTTACTGATAAGAAGGTCGGGGGTTCAAGCCCCAGCACTGCCAAGCTACCACTGTTGGGCCCTTGAGCAAAACCCTTAACCCTCTCTGCTCAGGGACGATGCATCATGGCTGACCCTGCGCTCTAACCCCAGCTTCCTGAAATGCTGGGGTGTGCAAAGAAAAGAATTTCACTGTGCTGTAATGTATACGTGCCTGATAAAGACTCATTATCATGAGATTAGCATATGGACATGCATTTTGTATAAGAAATCTCCATCAAGGCAGACTCAAACCTGCACATAGAGGCTCTCAGTTTCTGGCAGCAAAGTAATGTTAAGTTCACACTTAAAATCTGTCGCACCTAAAATCTGTATCCTGTGTTGATATATTTCTGTACAGCTGCTTTGAGACAATGTCCATTGTTAAACGCGCTATACAAATCAAATTGAATTGAATATGCAGGCAAACCACAGGTGATCATGCGACGTGGAAAATCGCAGGATGCAATGCTGCTGTTAATCAGTGTTTAGAGCATTACCCATCATAATCACAACAATCCTTTTTATCATAATTATCCAGTGCTAATAGACAGATTAAGTGACCGTTAGCAATAAATGTTTCTTTTCCATTACGATGATGGCTTCATTCGTTGATCTAAATAGACGGATATATTGCTCTAGATGCTTCGAAGCAGGGCGGCTGTGGCTCAGTGGGTAGAGCGGGTTGTCCACTAATCCACTAATCGTGGGGTTGGCGGTTCGAATCCCGGCCCGGGTGATCCCATGCCGAAGTGTCCTTGGGCAAGACACTGAACCCTAAGTTGCCCCCAATGGCAAGCTGGCAGCTCTGCTACCATTGGTGTGTGAATGTGATCTCATTAGTAAGTCGCTTGTAAATGTAAAAATGATATTTCTGTAAAAGCTGCTTTGAGACAATGTACCATTGTAAAAAAGCGCTATACAAATTGATAATTATTATTATTATTATTATTCGAAGGCATTTCGATGCGTTCGCTAATGAAAGAATAAAGGTCCTGTCGTGGATATTCTCAGATTTGGCTTGGAATTGCTTTTGCGACTTCGGTCTGGAAGATAATGAGGTAGTTGTTCCGCTCTACCCATCTGATTCATTTCCTTTTTGTTTTGTATTCACAGTCAGAACGTCAGTGGAACAAGGTAAGATTTTATCTGGTAAATGGATTCACTGAGGTGAATTAAATCCATTTGAACCCCAGCATGTTACTTTGATTGCTTTTCCATAATGATCGCTATCACTACACAAGCACCCAGTATCATCGTAACGTTTGTACGTGTAGAACCGAGATGGTATCACAATATCCCACAAGCAGTTGTATTTTTGCGAAGCTGAGCTCTCCTGTCCTTTCTCCCTTAGCGCGTTCAAATTGAAAGTGTTTACTTGTTAGACCAGCAGTAAGATTCAGAACGTTTGAGACCTCTTCGTGTTTGTATTGGCACAGCTGCGGGACAGACAGGGTGCCTCTGAAGATCATGACGCCAGTGGTCATCACCGTTTTTGTACTGGCTCTCTACTTACATGCTCAGCAAGTGGAATCCACTGCCAGGCTGGACTTCCTATGGAAGTTACAGGTGCGTTTCCAACTGGAGAAGCTAGAATTATGTTTATTCCTGTTCGGGGTTTCATGAGAGCAATGTACGTCATTTTGCTAGTGGCCTGTATCTCTGTGTCTCCTCAGGCCACAGAGGAAAAAGAAGAAATGGAGGAGCTTCAGGCGTACAATCGGCGTCTCCTACACAACATCCTCCCTAAAGATGTGGCTGCTCATTTCCTGGCTCGGGAGCGAAGAAACGACGAGCTCTACTACCAGTCATGCGAGTGCGTGGCCGTCATGTTTGCCTCGATCAGCAATTTCTCCGAGTTCTACGTCGAGCTGGAGGCCAACAACGAGGGCGTAGAGTGTCTGAGGCTTCTCAATGAGATCATCGCTGACTTCGATGAGGTAAAGCATCTGGATCTGTGCCTATTGTCTTGTTTGCCCCTGTGCGAAATTTCTTGACCTGAGAACATTTCCTGCTGTCTTTCTCAGATCATCAGTGAGGATCAGTTTCGTCAGCTGGAGAAAATCAAGACTATCGGAAGCACGTATATGGCCGCATCTGGCCTGAACGACTCCACCTACGATAAGGTCGGCCGCTCACACATCCGTGCTCTGGCTGACTACGCCATGCGTCTCATGGACCAGATGAAGTACATCAACGAGCACTCCTTCAATAACTTCAAAATGAAGATTGGTAAGGACTGGTTGGAAGTTGAACTTAGCTTTGCATAATATACTATGGAACAGGGCTGTCCAATCATATCCGCAAAGGGCCGGTGTGGGTGCAGGTTTTCATTCCAACCAAGAAGAAGCCACACCTGACTCTATTCAAAGCCAAGATCAACTGATTAAACAGGTGGAATCAGGTGTGCTCCTGCTAAGTTGGAATGAATACCTGCACCCACACCGGCCCTTTGCAGATCAGATAAAAATGGTTTTAAAAAATGGTCTGCACTTTTTTATCCAAAGCACTTTACACTGTGTCACATTCACCCATTCACACACCAACGGTAGCAGAGCTGCCATGCTACGCACTAACTTGCCATCAGGCGCAACTTGGGGTTCAGTGTTTTGCCCAAGGACACATCGGCATGTGGAGTCATGCGGGCCGGGAATCAACATCATGACATGCCCGGAGAAAAAATAATTTCACTGTGCTGTGACTAAAGACTCATTATCATCATCAACCCTACGATTAGTGGACAACCTGCTCTACCACCTGAGCCACAGCCGCCCCAGGTTGGACACCCCTGCCCTAGATTGCAAAGTTCAAAGTTGAAGCATCACGAGTAGCTAAATATGTCGATTTTATGGTCATGATTATGGTTTGATCCTGAGCTCGGGTTGCTGTCTGTCTGTCTGTCTGTCTGTAGTTTCGCCATGTCCACAAGGGTTTCCTCCCATCTCCTAAAGCATTGTGTACTGGCTACTCTAAATTGATAATGAGTAAGTGTGTGTGTCCTGTGATGAACTGGCATTCTATCCAGGCTGTATTCCCGCCTTGTTTCCGGAATAGGCTCCAAATCCACCGTGACCCTGACCCAGGACAAAAACATTTACTGAAGATTAATGAATGATTATTGTTTTCTTTTACCTAAGGAAAGGTTACAGAATTATATTGAATACTTTGATTTAATGTGTGCTGCATGTAGGTCTTAACATGGGTCCAGTAGTGGCTGGAGTAATAGGGGCTCGTAAACCCCAGTATGACATCTGGGGCAACACCGTGAACGTAGCCAGTCGCATGGACAGCACGGGAGTTCCTGAAAGAATACAGGTCAGATGCTTACATTTCTCCCAATAGGAACTTTCCTTTGGCCTGTCTGACCTGCTCCAGATTATTTTCTCTTTTAATGTCTATTGTTTTTCTTACCAGGTTACCAGTGACCTCTACCAGGTCCTCCATTCCTATAACTACTCACTGGAATGCAGAGGAGTTGTCAAAGTCAAAGGCAAGGGAGAAATGATGACATATTTCCTGAATGGAGGCCCGAGCAGTAGTTAACACAAACCTGCATCATACAATCATGACACTAAAGACATGAAGTAGCTTGACATGTTAATAGAAAGCAAGGTGCTGAGCATCAGGGTGTGTTTGCTCTGTCTATAGGGACAGAGGAATTGTTGAAAGATAGCACATGGAGCATTTTGACCTTTCCACATATTAAAGCCTAAATAGAGGAAATCCTCAAGGGTTGAAGGTCAAGTCTATCCACATCCACCGAAACATCATCACTAGAAGAGACCAAAGAAAAGCAAAGGAATCAGAAACGCAAGGCGGCTCACCTGTTCGGACTTTTCTCCTTGTGGGAGAGGGTGAATGCCCGGACCCTGACTAGAGGCCGTCCTCGAAATGACAAAACTGTCTGACGTCACTGAATTTGGAAAGTAGGCAGATGATCTTTGGGAAGCAATCTATGTTCTCACAGGTCTCCTGATCCTCACACACTGTCGAGCTTAAACACACACGTCTCGTGGCCAGCGCTGGTGGACTGTAGTGGATACCAGTAAGGAGAACTGACAGTGTTCTGTGTCTCGCAGAATGAGACTGCTCTGTTTTGGGTGTGTGCTGACACCAACACACACATATAGATACACACACACACACACACACACGTAGACAGAAAAATGTGTTTTTCATAGAAGACAATGCACACCCACGTACTGAACTGAAGACACTCCAGAGGATAGAAATAACGGTCAAAACCTGCGTTTATTTTGTATCTTTGAGATTTTGTATTTTGTCTCAAAAAACCAAACCTTATCAAAAGCTATTTTAGATTCTATATTTTGTACATTAATATATTAGAGCGATGTCTATAAAAAGAGAAAAAAAAGAGGTGTGTATTCAGATGTATATATCTAAAGAATATTGCAACAATCATGTATATTTTAATGGGGAAGTTCATTTTCTTTCACCTTTACTCTCCTTTTTGCGTTGAAGCAGGTTCACAACAAATTCTTTAAAAAAAAAACAAAAAAAAAAACACGAGTGAGAGAGAACGAGGGTCTTTTATTCTACAGTGTGTTTCACAGTAGAACAATTGCAGGAGTTTTCCACAGCCAACATTGTTTTAAGTTGATGAAACGTTGTTAGACCAGTACAGATCAGACCTTGCACTCTACAGTAAGAGTTTATGTATTAAGTGGGGATGTAGTTGATGCCCCGCACCTCTTTGGCTATTCTTGCACCTCTGCCTTTCTTAATGTGTCATACACTGCTTCCCCCTCCAAGCTCAGTCAGATGGTACGACCCAATGAATGTTCAATTTCTCCAGTGAGGCCTTCATATGTACAGAACACGGAGTGACGACTAAACATCAGTACCATGCTCATCAGGAGTCCTTTAGGCATGTGTTTATTCATTTCAGCTGGAAGGGTTCTTCGGTGTGTTTTTGCCGAGTACAGGTAAATACTTGTCAAATTTATCCAATTTGTTATCCTTTAATGAAGAAATCGAGCGAGGATTCTGGTTGAGATCAGTCTTTGCGAATGGTCTGTTACAGCATGTGCACTCTCGGGTTTTCACCTGGAAGATCCGTAAACTATTTGGGAATAGATTCTTTTTATTTTCCTTTTGACATCGAGTCACAACTTTACTACTGTGTGGGGCATCAAATATTCATTTCTCTTCGCAGGGGAAAAAATGCAGTGCCATATCTTTTACTGTCACTTTGTGAACACCCAAAAACAAAGAGAAGCTACAGTGATGTCAATATTGTATGTTTTGATATGTTCTGTTTTATTTTAATGTTTAATGTGTTGGAGGCTTTTGGATCCTGGTGAACGCCGGTTCAGTTCGGTTTACCCTCCTGTTATGTTCAGTTTCCAGGTCAGATCGTCCCGAATTACATCTGTTGACCAAAAAATTGTCATATAGTGTAACTTCATTTCAATAGATTCTATTCTTAATGATTTATTTTCTTTCATAATGCCATATGACGTTTTTTTTTTTTTTTATTATTATTATTGGACCCATCAAAGATTAGTTATCTTTAATAATTCATAACCACAAAAATGTTTATTAGAAGAATATGTGAACAACTATGAACAAATGTAATCTACTCTGTGAGTGTTTGGCAACATGCCACTGTTGGTCGCTATGTTTATGTGCATGCATTTGTGGGAGAGACGGACAGACTCGATGGATTTACATGAGAAGGAGAGTGTGCCTCAATCCTTTTACCTCTCCCCGCCCTCTTATTGTCACATGTGCAAATAATCTGTTCTTGCATGGGGATTCCTATAGTTGCTGAAATATTCGCATTTTCCATTCCTGTAACTGTAAAGTTACTGAGATTGAATAGTGTGATGGAGGATAAAATTAATAATGAAGGGAGAACTTTTTTTAAAAAAGAAAAAAGAAAGACGTTCTATTTCTAATGCTTCCATGCTTTTAATTAACCCCTTAAAAGCTCCTAAAACTAAAACGGGTCAATTTGACCTACAACATAATAGGAGGGTTAAACAGGCATGACTATTATGATGAATTATACGATGTATAACATCATCTCTGTCTCAGATGTCGAGGTTCTGAGGCTGTTTGTCTGTACTTTTGAGGACATTTTAATAATGAATATTGCTGAACTGCAATTCAGAGCTAATTTATGGTTTGTTTTTCCTTATCTGTGATGTCAAAACAAAACTTATACCCCTCTTTGTTTTTGTTTTTTTTTACATTCAAATAAATCACTTCAATGTTTATATATTCTGGAAATAAATTAGGCCATCGGTGCTTATGCTCTTTTTTTTTTTTTTTTTTTTTTTTTTTTTTTTTTTTTTGTGGACTGCACAAGCCGTCGAAAGATCAAATTGAATCTTAGCGTACGAATGTGGATGTTGCATACAAAATCCAAAGGGTGGCAGCAGTACTATTTCTTAGGTTCATTCCGTCAGTTCATCTCATTACATAACAATACAGTGGATATAATCAGTAAACTTATACTGTGGCTATAATAAGCCTAATAAATCAAACATGTTTTTAGGATTGTAAGATCAATTGAAAAAGTGATGATTTTCATGACCCACTGGTCCTCACTGTGACCAGCAGGGGCTTTATTTTGTCATACAAAGATATTTCATAGGATTAAATAGAACATTACTTCAAATACACTTAAATATACCAGTATGTAAAGGGAAAAAGAAACCTGACTTGAAAATGATTGCACAATTCACCACAGTCAGGTCTGATTAAATCCATTCCATTATAAACCCTTTAAGAGTCTTTCTGCACTGAGGAAAAACACCTTTGTGCTGAGCATGTAAGGACCAGGACACTGGGATTTAAATATTCCCAGGATTGCTACTTCAGGGAAAACTGTTTCCCTTTTTTTTCCCTAGCAAGCATGACTTTTAAGTCTGAGAGATTTTAGTTACATACAAATAATTGTACAAAGGAAATAGAGATTGAGGAGTCATCAAACTCCTGTCTGTATTGTTTTACATGCGGGGTGGTTGATGTTGGGTAAGCATTCTATAATTAGAGGAGAATGGATGTAACTGAGGCCATGTTTTCACATTTTCATGGCATTAAGTTTCCAGGGTATCTGTCCGTTCATCCACTCGTCAGCGCTATAGCTTAAGAACGAGTGTCTGAATGTTTGCGGGATTAATATGGAATTATCATCATGACCAACAGGATGATCATATTAATGTCTGACACTGTTTTTCTTCAATAGCTTCCGTCCTGTTTGTCATCCAGAGATGTTAATTACACTTCCATATTCAGGAATTCAAGGCCCATTTTATCGTTTTTTCCACATGTTCATTTGTGTATCTGTCCGGGGTTCTCTTTATCATGATATCTGCTCAACAAGTGCTTGAATGTTTGTAGGATTTATACGAAATTGTCATTGTAACTAGCAGATAAATGGACAGATTTTAGAATTGATCCAAATAGAGTCCAGATCACAGAAAGGTGAAATGCCCGAAATCATTTTTCTTCATAAGCTTGCTCTCTGGTTGAAGTATATTTTAGTACATGTGTCTTTGAGGTTAATAAATTAGTAACAAGAAGCACTGGACTTGTTAGTGGTGGAGGCTCGATGGGGATCCATCGACATCCATCAGTGGTGTCGAGTTCTGCTTGTTTTCCCAAGAGATTTATTGTGATGAAACACATCAAATTCTCCATCCATCCATTTTCCATACCACTTATGCTACACAGGGTCGATGAGGAGAGCCTGGAGGCTATCCAAGGGAACTGTACAGGGCGCCAACCAATTGCAGCGCACACTCGCACACATTCACACACTGTGGACAATTTAGAAATGCCAATGAGCCTACAACACATGTCCTTGGACTGGGGGAGGAAATCGGGATACCTGGAGAAAACCCGCAAAGCATGGGGAGAACATGCAGACTCCACGCACACAACCCCGGAGGTGCGAGACAAACATGCTTTAATGGACAAGCAATAATTTTAGGAAATGGAACTAAATTGTTTTTTAAAATAGAAAATCATACCTTGCTTAGGTTACTCAAGACTTCTCTAGGTAGTTAAGTGTTTGTTAGTTGCATTGTAAGACGCTCTCTGTCTACGCAAAACAATCCTTAATGGTTCTAGATTTGAAGTGTTTATCATCTAAGTGTGTACCATGTGTACTGTAAGCTCCTCTAGACTCCCTAAAAAAGGGCCACAATGTTTGTTAAGCAGCAGTGTGAAATTAGCTCAGCAGTCACGTAATGGCAAAAAAAAAAAAAAAAAGGATTACGTGGGAGTCCTAGCACTTATGGGCACATTGATGTTTTTCTTGCATTTGTGTATAAATGGGCCATAATTTGCCGAACTGCAAGCTGTGCCAGTCAGTGTTTCACATGTGTTGGTTCCATCAGCATGACGAGAGCAAACCTGGTACATTAAGCTCATTAGTCACGCTGCTCTGGAGGAAATGGTCCTCTTTAAAAATGCTGAACAAACCGTCTCCACAATAACCTCTCCTCCGTGTGACTAAAGAGTGCGATAGGAAAGGACTGAAATGATAAAACGAGTATTGAAAACGACACTAATTCATAAACTTTACATTTACTCATTTAGCAGACGCTTTTATCCAAAGCGACTTACAAATGAGAGCACACTCACACACCAGTGGCAGCAGAGCTGCATGCAAGGTGCTAGCTTGCCATCGGGGGCAACTTAGGGTTCAGTGTCTTGCCCAAGGACACTTCGGCATGGGATCACCCGGGCCGGGATTCGAACCACCAACCCCACGATTAGTGGATTAGTGGATAACCCGCTCTACCCACTGAGCCACAGCCGCCCATATAATTGTGTATATGTAATATATGTAATATATACACACACACACACACACACACACACACACACACACACACACACACACATATATACATACATATACACACATGTATAATATAAACTATTCACTTTTGTTTCGGTACCTATGCTGTCAAGTCAAGAATTATTATTGGAAGCTTTCATGAAATGTGTGAAGCGTGGTCGTGATAGCCTCAGCGTGTCATCGTGTGCTGGGATGTTTTCAGCAGCTGGTGTGTTGTATGTGATATTAGAGTAAAATATATGCTGGCCTTTTAAGATTTTAACATTGATTTCTTCAATGTACGTCCATTAAATGAGTAAACTAAGTATCTGCTTCACTATGGGGCTGCGTAGAGGAGTTATCTGTGTCAATGTATGCAAGGCGTATTGGGGTGGCAGAACTAGCTGAAGGCGTGTCAGGATCAGGGAAAAGATGAAAAGTGACAATCAGGACAATTTGTTTGAGTGCACAAATGTTCATCTTTCTACGCAACAATGACTCCGATAACACGGGTCAATCCTGGAGTGGCTTCAGGACAAGTCAACGGATTCAGTTATCAGCATGAGAGCTCTGACGTTCTGCAGAGCTATGAGAGAAGATCTGTGACCCTAAATCTGTGTGTTGCATCATAGCCATGCTAAAATAAAAGGTTACAATAAAATTGTAAAAATGAATGGTTATGTACACACTTCCTCTCCTAAATCAAATCAATTTGATATACAAGTAACACAGACAATATAGGATTGCTATCCCTCTAAACATACAGAATAATAATAATAATAATAATAATAATAATCAACGATTTCATGTTCCAGATTCTTTATCTTTTAATGTTTGCTGTTTTTCTTACCAGTAACCTCTACCAGGTCCTCCATTCCTTTTTGCAAATCGGCTCCCACAATGCATAATTCTCAAACTGTTTCCATATTACTTCATGTTCAAGCGATCTAAATCAACAACCTGCCAACTACACGCAATACCGAATATTCCACAAATTCAGAACTAAATACAAGCCGACACTACAAGCTAAATTTATGAATTTCTCGACGATGAAAAGTTAACGAGATTGAAAATATGCAAGTTGAGTCGACATCTTCAGTCATAAATGATGCTGATACTGTCCACTATCTAAGGTTTCTCTAATCATAAGCATCTACTAGAAAGTTTCACCATAACAAAAAGCTGTTTGAAAGAAAGTGTAATACCCGAAAGCCAACAAGCATGATGCTGCAGTTAGGAGCTGTTTAATGGTCAGATGACAATGAAAAGAATGTCATTTTTGGCCAGAGCTCCACTGGCATTTGGCAAAAAAACAAAAAAAAAACAAAACAAAAACAAAAGGCATCCATTACTCACTATAAAACTATAAAAATGGATAATTGAGACTTTGAGGCTGCGTTGTGGCGAGTAGTTGAGTGGATCTTCTGACGATTAGTAGCATCAACCGTTCTGATAAATACCAATTTTTTTTTTTAACCAAAGCCTCAAACAAGATCAAGGCAATCATACATCCAAATCAATAAAGACCTTGCTGCAAGAACACAAGATCAGTGTTTTGCATTGATTCTGTCTCTGGATTCGAACTCGAATCACAGCCCGTGTTAGGCATTTTCAGGAACAGGATCAGAAACTTAATCTCTCCAATGGAGGCATGAGTAAAGATTGTGGTAATGATTTTGGGGGGGCGGGAGGGGGGGGGG
>JAFFST010049099.1:77801-88557 GCA_022414735.1 Noturus placidus | reverse complement strand
TATATATATATATATATATATATATATACACACACACATACATACACACACACACACAATCACATACACACACACAATCGCATACACACACACACACACACACACACACACACGCATATACACACATTGGTGAAACATTGATTAATTGAGTAACACAGTAGTGAAATATACGAATGCCACTTGAACAATATTTTGCCTTTTGTCTTCAGCATTGGACGGGGCATGAGTGCATTTCATTCTTCCAAGTATGTGAACATTTTAATTAGTCAGTCAGAAAAGACTGGGGCTGAGTTATTAAACTTTTATAGACATGGGAAGCAAAATCTCCAATGTGTTCATATTGTGAATCAGCCTGCCGAAATTACAATATGTGCATCCACATTAAGAAAATAAATGCACAGAAAGGACAGTGATGAAAAAAAGATGTTTTTACATAAGCATGCTCAGAATGGGTGGATCCGCTTAAAATCCTGACACGGAAATCCTGTGATCCTCAAGAACATCCAGTTTCTGACTCTGAAAAGCGTTATAATGGGATGCATGCTCCTTCTTGAGTATACATACTTGGTGAAAGCCTATATACTTTTTAGACATTCAGGAGGAATCGGAGGGCCAAGCACAATCAGGCTAATCAAAACAGTTCAAGACGTACCGATAAATAATGACCTCAATGAATTTATTGCTCATTTATTCATAAAGTGAGAATACTTATGAGCTCCACAGTACTGAAAAGACAAAGCAGAGTAGCGAAGAAACGCTGTTTCCAGGCGAATCCCATACGCTTGCTTTAGGACTGCGTGGATAAGAACAACAATAGAATCATTCTCTAAGAGGAAACGCCATCGTGTACTGGCAACGGTTTCATCAGGTGGCCTCGAGTAGAATAATCATTAATGAAAGATCTTGTTATCCGCATCAGGTACTAATGATCAGCTTTAAGAAAAACAAGAGCCATAGTATACTGCTAATTAAACGGCCTGATGTGGCTTAGTATACAGCAGGCTTATTACTGTTGCAACAAAGAACCTTTGAAATAAGCAAGCCACAGACCTATTTGTGTTTGCTCATATTCAGTTCAAATCAGCGAATGAAAAATCAGGGAACAAAGCTTTACTCATTAAATCCAGCGTTTCTTCCCACTGTAGGAGCTTGTGTTCAACTGGGACACTTACACTTGTTTGCTTGCTATAAACAACACAATGTACCATCAGAGTACACCATGATGCTGTACTATAAATCAGGAGAATGGAAAGTCAGGCACTTGGCTGTTATCTATACACTTGGCGCACATACTAATGCACAGTCTAAGAGAGAGAAAGGTAGCACTAAAGGATGAAAAAGGATGAACTCTGGGGAAAATCAAGGAAAGCCTATATGGTAGCAAACAAAGCAGGAACAAATGACTTTCAAGAACAATTATTCTGATTTTAATTAAGACAATTTAATTAAAATCCTATTCCTGTGTAATCAAGAGTCCTCCTGATGCTCTGTTACAGAATCCAGCTCTATTGATAAAGAAATCGTCTTGGCACTTTCTCACATTAATCAACTGACTGCCAAATGAACTCACCAGACATGCACGTTATCCATTTCAACTCATCAGAACACCAGCAGATGGAGCTTTTTCTATATACAATATTTCCTGTACAGGGTCACAGACCTGCACATAAATACTGTTTCCTACAAGACACACAATACGTGTGAGGACCGTCAGGGCGTGAACGGGAATTCAGAGTGAAAGCAGTCAGCTGCCTTGGCGAAGCGACTTTCCAAATCCTACTCAATTGAGTAACAATCGTGTGCAAGTGCAAATTTACAAGCCATAAGAAGGTTAAAGATGCCGGACATCATGCATGATGCATTTCAGCCATTTGCTAGCAACATTTTCAGGTTGGTTTGGTGGCTAGTGATGAATGAAGTCATGAATTATTCTCCGCAGCATTTCAGAGGTGGGTCAGCTGTTTGGAATGATCTTGAAAAGATAGTTCGAGAGAATTAAAAGTGCTGGACAGCGAAAATAGAAAAGAACGAGGAACCGAAAACAGCTTCATGTGGAAAACATTAAAGAACTCAGCAGGGAGTTTAAAAGTTAGAATACCAGCACTGTTCCAGAAATATGCTTGAACATAAACACATGAAAAGCAGATGTCTATTCACATACACTGCACATGGTACTGATCCTACACTCTTAGAATTTCAGAGTCTGAGCTAAAAGGGTGGCATGAGAATATGACTTTCAGGGGGTAAGAAACAAGACCTTGAAGAATTCTAAGTGATTACAGATGGAGTATGTCAGACGATGGCACCTGAGAAAAAAGTAGGGACAGAAAGACAACGTGAGCAAGCTGAACATTCTCTTTCTTGAAATTGTGTCTCACCTTGCGGTCTTCCTTGAAAGTCTCGGCAGCTGTAATGATGTGGGGGACGGCATTCTTACAGTGCGGGCACCCTGCAGAGAAAAGCAGGTCATTATTTCATCTTAGCCAACTGAACTGAATTTCATCTCAGCCAGCCGGGTACAGAGAAAATCCCGTGATGTATCCTATCAAAGCAAAGGCCATAAATAGCCAAGAGTGGATCCATAGAAAAATAACAGTGATGAAGTACAGAACATAAAAAAATCACAAGGACAACAAGGCATTTCAAGAGATCAGCAACGTCCTCAAAAAAAAAAAAAAAAACCTGTGAAACATTCATATTAACTTTTTACTGTTTTACTAGCACATACTACACTTTATTATTGTTTATATCGTAGATACTTCATTAAAACTTTCACCTGTGTTATTATAGGAAAATAATCAAGGACTGGGTGTTGTGATGCCCAACGTTGTTTATTTTCCTATAACAGCATTCTCTGAAGTGTACGATTCCTCTTGTACAAAAATGAATTTGTAGAAATGTTCTGCCTAATTTAGTCTTGGCCAATTCCCACACCGGTTGGGTCGCCCCTATCATATGACTGCTACCAATCCAAGAGTGTGAACGCGATCATGTGCTTCCTCCCAGACGTCTGAAGCCAATTAACCGTATCTTTTCTGCTGCTCATGTTGCAACACAGGGTGGCGTGACGCACTCAGGAAAAAAGCGCCCTCTTCTTCATGCATGAGCTCACAGATGCTCGTGATCACCTAGTGTTGGCATGATTGATGGCCGAGAGAGTGTTGCCACCCCTCCCTCCCCGACAGTACGGCCTCTTGTGCCCTTGGACTCTGTTTTCCACTAAACAAGTTACTTCCTGTTACACTGTCAGAATTTGAACTCGCAATCTCTGTATGATAGGGGTGAACGCTTTTCTGTTGTGCTACTTGAGAGCTATAGTTACGCTACATGTTGTGGAAAGTCCACGAAACAAGTTGCTTCCTGTTATAACTTACATAAACACCTTCTGACCAATAAGAAGCAGGAATTCAACAGCGTTTTGGTAGAAATGGCATTAGCTACCACTGTAATCTGGGTTTTCAAAATAAAGTCATTACAGCTTCACAAACCACTGCACTTAAACGCCACCTGATGTTAAACTAATGATGCTTGGCGTCCCGAACAAAAGGTCTGCTTGTGTGCATAACACGGCTCCTAATTTCAGAAGCACGGCAGTCATTAGAATAATGAAGCATAAATCTGCTGACCCTCCTATTGGCTTGTGCAGCTATTACACTAGAAGCAGAGAAAGTTTCCAAACTTCCAGGCCCGTGTCAGGTCTATCCGACCCTGCGTTTCCATCCACGTCCCTCACGCACTCAAAATAAGAATCTGGAGAGCAAGCAAAAGCTGCACTTGAACATACATAGAAAGCACTTAAAGGAAACTTGCCCTTGCGTCTAATGAATACCATCTGAAAAGGCTATTCTCTCACTCTCTTTCCATTTATATATAAGTAGAAAGGGAAAGGAAAATGGAGAAATCTGCCTGGTCATACATACCTGTACATTTTTGTATTGCAGGAGGCAAAACCATCAGCACCCCATTGAGCAGGAAGCCACTGGCTTCCTGTAGCCTCCCGTAGTAAATTCAAGTCCTTTATGCTCATCTACAAGACCTTGTCTGGAACAGCACCCTCCTACCTCAACTCTCTCCTGAAGGCTTACATTCCCTCACGCAATCTGTGATCGATTAATGACCGACGCTTTATAGTGCCTACTCAGCATGGATCAAGGTCCCTTTCACACCAACTGTCCCTCAGTGGTGGAATGAACTTCCAACCTCAGTCCAGACCTCAGAGTCTGTCACTATCTTCAAAAAACAGCTAAAGACCCACCCCTTCTGTGAACACCTAACCAACCCCTAACCTGTCAACCCCACATTATCCTAAGAAACAAATAAATAAATAAACACACACTCTGGCACTTCCACTACTACTCTGCACACTTTGCTTTTCTAGAACTTCGTTATTAGTCTTCTATACTAGCACTACTTGTATTGTTCTCTACTTGATACATCACTTTGCTTGTATTTCCTCATTCGTAAGTCACTTTGGATAAAAGCATCTGCTAAATGAATAAATGTAAATGTAAAATGCTTTAGACCAAAGCAAATGGTGAAGAGATAATCCAAAAACCTTAACCATAATATGTGTCACAGATTTTCTAAATTCTGTACAAATATATCTAAAAAAAATAATATTTTGCTCACACTCAGAGAAAAATGATCGGTTGGGTTTAAGCTTCACGGTTCGACAATAGCAATGTGTGCTTTCACGATGTTTCAGAGAAATATAATGACATAAGGACTAATAGTGGGATAAATAATCCGTTCTTAGATATGCATTTTTATTCAACTGAAATTAACACTACCAAACTGTTCGGAGTTTCTGGTTTAAAAAAAAAAAAAAAAAAAAAAAAAAAAAAAAAAAAAAAAAAAACATAGCTTATAGCTTAGGGCAGCCCTTAAAATGACATTAAAACTTAAAAAAGGACTTAAAAGGTTACATCTTTAAACATATTTGAATATGAATGAGCCAGTCTTGTGTCACCTTGTTAATCAAGAAAAATATTTTTAAGCTGATATTATTGTATCATGTTTTAGATTTGCTTTAGTTTATACATGCACTGTTTTCTTGGTGCTACCTGGGTAATAATCTGCCAGCATAAACCTGTCATAACACAGGAATATGCTATTTTTCTGTTCTTTAAACGCCGTCCAACACAATTCGGCTGAACCACGAATGGCTTTCTATTCACTATAAATACACACTACATAGAATCTCATATCATGACATGAACTACATGACATTCTTAACACGCATACATTGGAGTCTCTGTCTATCTGTTGCAGAATTTGAAATGTATTCTTACTAGACGGTATAACATGAATTGTAGGACATGCATTCAATTAGAAAATTGCTCAGTAATTTCAAACCTACATGAATACATTTAGCCAAAACCTTTAGAAAACACACTTTGATACGATTTCCATTAAACCTAGAAACAGGGAACAAATAAATAGAACAATGGACAGGAAACGTTAAAAGAAAGAGATTTTCTTTACTTCTAATACGTTCACATTTATTATAAAGGTTATAGAACAGTTAAAGAGCAGTCTTGAATAGACTATCTCGGACCATTGTAAAATAAATACGGGGTTCCGGGGAAGAACGAGCATTTAATTCAATAGAGGCACGTTTGTAACAATTAACTAATTGTCTGAGGGCATTAAAGTTGTCACATTTTATGAAACAGCTTAATCACACAAATCCCTTAATAGACATGTGTTGGACAAAATGCTACACAAATCCGGAAAAAGAAAGAGCCGGGGAAATGAAAGCTCTCAGTTGAATCTTTGAAGCCTCTATCAAAGGAAGCTGAAGACGTCTTTTGTACGAGCACCCTGTGAAACTGCTGCTGTAGCAACAATTTGCTAAATTATTTTCCTGTGCTTCTTTCTGTTGTTCATAAATATTTAGCACAATTCCCCAAGTAATGATAGTAGAACGAAATTAAAAACCCATGCTGTGAAGTGTGTCATTTTAATAGCCGCCTGGTGGAACACTAACCTGTTGTTACGGTGTTTATTCATGTAATGTCAAATTATATGAGCATAATATGATTATATAGTCATTGCTATAAGTAAAGCTAATTAGGGTTGTGCCAAAATACAAAGGTGACAGATTCAAAGAACAGCAAAGCATGCATTTTAAACGAAATAATTTTGACTGTTTTATAGCTTAGGTTTAAACAACACACTGCAATCTGGCCTTTCTTCTAATGCCTTAGAGGTGCATCTTACTTTTAATTGAGGTTTCTGTGGGGTTTTAATTCTAAGCATTTAATTGATCCTCGAGACACGCAATGTAGCATCATCTAGACAGGAAAGCAGACAACTTACAGGGAGCATAGAACATGACCAGGGCGTGCTTCTTCTTTTTGAGAGCCTCCCTGAAGTCCTCAGCCCCGAGGTGACTCACGCTGGATGGCTTCTCCTCCCATGATTGCTCAGGAGGAGGGGGAGCCTGTGGGCTGAGAGAAACAGAAAAAGGGGGGAAAAAAAGAATCACGATACAGTACGTACATAAAAGAGTGCGATACTTGAAAGGTGTCCGTGAGCTGGAACAATTAAAAGTGCAAATTAACATTTCCATAATTACACATACTTGCTTTATGTTATAAGCTAGTGCTCATAGCTGAACGAAGCATTGTGAATTACAAAAATAAACAAACAGATTTAAAAAAAAAACAATATACACTATATGGCCAAAGGTTTGTGGACACCATCACACCCATATGTGCTTGTTGAACATCCCATACCAGATTTAGTTCCCCCTTTGCTGTTATAATAGCTTGCTGTGGGGATTTGCCCGTTCATCCACAAGAGTCTACATTAGTGAGATCAGACACTGATTTCAGGTGAAGAGGCCTGGAACACAGTCAACATTCCAGTTCATCCCAAAGGTGTTCAGTGGAGTTGATGTCACTTGAATCATTGCTTTGTGTACAGGGGCACTGTCATGCTGGAACATGTTTGGGCTTTTCAGTTCCAGTGAAGGGAAATTGTAATGCTACAGCATACAAAAAGACATTCTATACAATTTTGTGCTTCAACGTTTGTAGCAATTGCTTAGGGAAGAACCACATGTGGGTGTGATGGTCAGGTGTCCACAAACATTTAGCCATATAGTGTAAATCGCTGTGATTACATAACTAATACCAACTTCATTGGCCTGACTCCAAACACACACAGTGCCCTCCACTAATGAGTAAATATGAGCAAAGAAGGCTGTGAAAAATAGTCTATATTGTTTAACCTTTTAATCTTTTGTTCAAAAAATGCACACTAATACTCTGCTCTCATGGATATCAAACAATTGCGAACAAAATACAGGTTTATCAAAAAAAAAAACTCCAAAAAACAACTTACATTCCCAATGATATTTTACATTTTTCTTAGTACACATAGGTGACTAGGAACAGGAAATTGTTCAGGGGTATAAATATGAAGCAACACAAAGGCCAAATTCCCGTAATCATTTATAAAAATGGGTAAGACCAAGGAATATAGCTGTGATGTGCAGCAAAAGGTTGTTGAGCTTCACAGAATCATGGCAGTAATTACGAAGTTCCAGTCAACTGGAAATGTTATGAATCAACCTGGAAGAGGACGTGTGTCTATATTGTCTCAACACACAGTGAAGAGGATGGTTCGAGTAACCAAAAATCTCCAAGGATCTCAGCTGGAGAATTGCAAAAGTTCTCCAAAACTACAATCCAAAGTCACCTACACTTATTTGGAAGGATTTAAAAAAAAAAGCCCCTACTCTCATCCAGAAACAAACTCAAGTGTCTTCAGTTTGCAGACACTACTGGAACTTCAAATGGGATCGGGTTCTGTGGTCAGATGAAACCAAAATAGAGCTTTTTGGTAATAAACACCAGAGGTGGTTTTGGTGCACACAGAGAGGTAGCCGTATGGAAAAGTATCTCATGTCCACGGTTAAATATGGCGGTGGCTCTTTAATGTTCTGTGGATGTTTTTCTGCCAGAGGACCTGGACATTTTGTTCGGATGCATGGCATCATGGACTATCAAATATCAACATATATTAAATGAAAACCTGACTGCCTCTGCCAGAAAGCTTAAAATGGGCCGTAGTTGGATCTTCCAGCAGGACAATGATCCAAAACATGCATCAAAATCAACACAAAAATGGTTTACTGACCACAAAATCAAGGTCCTGCCATGTCCATCCCAGTCCCCTGACCTGAAACCCATAGAAAACCTGTGGAGTGAACTGAAGAGAAGAGGCCACCAGCGTGGACCTCGAAATTTGAAGGATCTGGAGAGATTCTGTATGGAGGAATGGTCTCAGGTCCCTTGCCATGTATTCTCCAACTTCATCAGACATTATAGGAGAAGACTCAGAGCTCAAAGAATCACAAAGTATAGATTAAAAGGGTGCCAATAATCGTTGCACACCTATATTTAACATTTTTTTGATAAACCTGTGTTGTTTTTGCTATTGATTGATATCCATGAGAACAGAGTATTTTTTGTGATTTTTTTTTACAAAAAAAAAAAAAAAAAAGCCTTCTTTGCTCATATTTACCAAGAGTGCCAATATTTGTGAAGGGCACGGCACTACCTAACATGAACACTTGCCAAAAATTGGCAATGGGGAAAAAAACAAAACTGAAGTTTCAGGTCTTACAGGTTTTTTTGTTATGTGCAGAAGTGGCCTTGTCACAGATGCTCATACATCACAGAGCCACACACACACACACACACACACACACACACACACACACACCCCAGCAGCTACTGTTCACCCCCAAGGTCCCCCCTAGGGACAAGAACAAGCGCAGTCCTCTTTTGCTCAAGGCTGAAAAAGTCATGGAAGTGACTGATTGAAGTCAAGCACTGCTGAGCATACACCCAAGTGTGTGAGTGAGCAATCTGCCACAGTAAAAAACAGTCACAGCCACTCTTCAGTCCAGCGAGAGTCCATGCCTGATCTAGAATGAGTCAAAGTTTATAGCCTCTGCATTATTAGAGCCCATAGCATATGGAAACAACCCATGGACCTGCTGTACGTTTCCAGGACACATGTTTCGTCTAGGAGAGACAATGTCTAAGGATTTGTTCAGCTGGAAAATCATTCAGTATTCAACATGAATTCAGTGGGAAGACACCGTGACATCTTTTCAGTATTTATGATGGCTCAAATATTTGTGTATATATATCTTGGCAGCATTGACAGTTTCAGCATGGAGTCTGGGGGAGTTTCATCCTTCCTGCATCATCTTTTCCAGAGCAGTCCCATTGCCCCAGGCACAGACACACATCAGCCATGGACAGACAGGAAAAAAACAACAGCATTTACCTGAGCTTTCCTCGCACAGATGGTGCAAAAAAGTTCCTTATTCTTGCATTCATCGTTTCATATTATAGTAGAAATTAAAGATATGCATTAAAAAAAAGTGTAAATAAATAATGAAATGGATAAAGCTGGAGGTTTTGGCAGCACTAACACCATATATTCTAAATATGCCAAAATGTGGCTCTGCAATAGTGCATGCTATGAACTTTAGTACTTCCTCTCGAAAATGGTTAATGAGGCAAAACAAAGGGGGGGGGGGGGGGGGTGGAAGCAGCTCACTTCTGCAGCCACTCGATGATCTTGTCTTTGGTCCGTAGCTGTGGTAGTGTGTACTTCTCCTCTCCCTTCTCAAAGTACTTTACAGTAGGGAAGCCTGAGATCTTAAAGCGCTCAGCCACAGATTTATGGATGGTGGCGTCCACTGCTGCCAATACACCTGGACTCTGAGAACACACATACGGCAAAACACAGACACGTCACACAAAGGAAGTTCTTTGCAAAGTAGCTCCTCAGCACATATTTCGGCAGTATAAGGCCTTTTTAACGTTGACCGATTTCGATGGCTGAGGAGAAAACAGTTCAAGCTGAGCAAGACTCTGAGTTCATGCAGGTTCTGAGGAAATGAGTAGCTGCAACTCACAGGGGAAAAACCTTTGAAGATTAAATTTCTTGAAATGTCACTGAGCATAAAAGCTGCTGCGTTAGACAGCTGAAAATTTGCATGGAGTGTATTACGGCAAATACATGAACTTTTTGAACTTGAACTGGGTAATCGGAAAAATATATCTATACATATATAGACCAGGTGTAACAAAATACACAAAAAATATTTACTAAAATAAACTAACAAATGCCATTTTCTTTTAAACAGTAAAAGTGTTCCTCTATTTCTTTACATTTGCTTTCTAAATAAAGACGATTTTTCATAGCCTTCGTTGCTCGTATTTACCAAGGGTGCCAATATTAGTGGAGGGCACTGTATGTACGTTTCAGATTTCCCAGCTAAATTCCAAGCATCATCTTCTGTAATACATTACATCTTACAACATGTGATATGGTTAAAGCTATATAGGTACCTTTAAATTATTCGCATGACTGAAGAATGAACCGCTCAGTACAAGCTACATGAATGTGTCTGAAATGCAGATGCTCTCATTCAGTTGGAAAGGGAAATGAGAAAAATAAGTGAGCTCAGTGCTCTCTAGGGATAGAGGGCGTAGTGGCTGGAGCACAACTGCTATGTTAGATAATGCACAGCACCAGGCGCAGACTGGCCATTGGGAAGTTCGGGGAATTTTCCCCTCTTGTCTTTTTTTAACCCCCCCCCCAACCCTGGCATTATACGTCCTATATACAGACAGACATTCAATAAAATACATTAATTACATTTTGAATTTTTGCACACATTTCTTTACACACACAAATATGGGGAGGAAACCTTTAGGGGGGG
>JAFFST010049099.1:8778-54860 GCA_022414735.1 Noturus placidus | reverse complement strand
TATCAAACAGCCTTCCAATTAGTGTTCAGTCTCACACACAGTCTCAGTGGTTAAATCTAGGCTGAAAACGTATTTGTTTAGTCAAGCCTTTTGTTAATAGTTTTTTCTTAGCTAAAAGAGCAGATCTGAAGGGTTCACAGGCATAAAGTGATTTAATGAACTGGGATGTTTGGATGCAGTCTCCCTTTCACTCCCACATGTTCACTCAGGTTTGTTGATGGTGGTGTGACTGGCTGCCCTCATATCCATCTTAACTTCTGACTCTCACTTCTAGTTATGCTGTTAGAGCTAGTCTTACCAGAGATGGACATTGTTTTTAACCATTGAGCATATCTTATAATCTGTGTTTCTTTCTCCATCACCTCTTTCTTTCTCAACATACTACTCTTGAGACACCTGTGATCCTGACTTCTTCTGCTCTCCTGACCTGCTTGATCTATCCTGATGCCCTAATTTCTGGTTGGAGTTCTCATCATTTAGAAATCACTGGCTGTTGCTGAGGATGGCCCCATATGGACAGCCTAAAGATCAGTGAGATTATTGAAGATGGTACCACTTAGAAACCATAACAATGGCTTTGGACTGTAATTAATAAACAGTTTTGCTACGATAGCATTGGAGCTGCGAACAGTTCTGCACTCAAGTCTTCTGGTAATGAATTTCCTGGTTATACAATTGCACTTTTTGACCATGTAGTACACGATTATAGAAGGGATTTAATTATAATCGCACTATCCGGTGTCACCCAGATGAGGATGTGTTCCCTTTTGAGTCTGGTTCCTCTCAAGGTTTCTTCCTCAAGGAGTTTTCCCTTGGCACCATCGCTTCTGGCTTGCTCATTAGGGATAAACTTATATCAATTTGGGATATAAATTTTACATTTATATTTCTATAAAGCTGCTTTGTGATGATAACCATTGTTAAAAGCACTGAATAAAAAATAAAACTGAAGACTAAAATAAAACTGAATTTAAGTGAATTTCTATCACTAGGTGATAGAAATCCTGGCATTAAATTCATCACTTTCATTCACTATATTAAGAATCTGATAAAAGGTGAATTTTCATTCGTGTGCTCATCTGTACTGGACCTCCTTTTCATGTTTCAGAAGATACATCAATAATTTACTTAGCTCTCTCTTGACCTCTTAGCGCAATTATTTGCTTCTTTTATTTGCATTTTCTTCTTTTATTGAGAGTTGGCATTTCATTTGGAAAAAGCCAATAAATAAAGAACTATCCTCAATTCCTGCACTTGCTATTCAACTACATACTCAACACATTTCTGCATATTAAATAAAACCCTAGAGCTATTTTATCTAAACCAGTACACATAACAAAAGAAAGATAGTGACTCCATTTCGGGAATATGGAGTAATAATAAGCACTCGCTAAATTCAATTAAATCCTGTATGTGGGAAGAAAAATTACAAAAAAAACATAATGCAATAGGATCATATTAAAATTAAATTTGTTATCTACAGACTTTGTCCTTACTTCTAAATGTCTTATATTAATATAAGAACCAAGACTTTCAGTCATGTAAATCTTTATCTTGACATACTAAGCAAATTCTAAAAGCACCGGGCTTTAACCTTTAATCCTTTTACGGTTAAACCAGAGCCACTTGTGTCCAGGATTTGAAACATAAACTGTTTGAATTCACCAGTGACTGAGGACAGAAAGAAGGTAGATCATCAGGTGACTCACAGGGAGCATAAAGCATCATGAGGATGGGTTTCTCTTCTCTTTTCAGCAGCTTCTTAAAGTCCTGTAGAGGGAAAAAAAGCACAGAGCCCCATAAGAGAAATGGCTCTGCTTTTTCTTTTTTTAAGGATGTATTGAGGCCATTACCTCGAACTCTTAACAATACAACTATTGTGCAGGATCTCATCACTTAAGGATAAGAATAATTTAGAGCTTATGAGGCACAGGACCGGTATAGACAGACTAAACTTTCCAAGTAGACATTACACTTTGGACTTTAATAATGCATAGTTATACCAAAAAATAAATAAATAAAGCATGAAAAGATTCCCCATACATGTTGTGATAATCAATAATTCGTTTTTACCTAGCAAGGTCGTGATGTGATCATCATATTAGCGAGCCATATAGTATTTAAACCATCGTCTCGCATTAGATTGCATGCATGGATTCACCAGCACTCAGGGAAATGTCATTCATCAGTTTTGTTTATATTCCTGCTTCATTACTAGATTGCTTCCTGCAGCTGAGCTTTGCTTTTGGCAGTTGACACCCCAAAATATGTAATATGCCACCAAGCATACACTCCCCTTGAGCAATCAATATGCTCTTCAAACGAGTTGCAAAGCCATCTCATCTCCATGAGTAGGGCTGCTTTCTGATTGAGTGCAGCCCTCTCAGCAGGGAAACACTTTAGATAAATGTGTGTTCACATATAGAAAAATTGACTCTCTCTCCTATTAAGCTTTGCGTTCATAAATTCTGTTGTCAGTTTCCAAAATCGGGGATGGTCTGCTATTTGAGGCTGGTTTTCGTAAGCTGCATATGCTCCGAAATGCTCCTGTCCTTGTTCCACAGCCAAGTGTGGTCTCTGGAGGCAGCAGAACAGCCTGGTACTTGTTGCAGATTGCCTAACTCATTGCTTTTGTCCAGCATGCAGCTCCCACACCAGGCGAACACCGAGGACGGAAAGCTGATCTTCGTCTGGCCTAAAAGAAATACTCACTTTCTCGGTCTCGATGTGAACAACGTCTTTAGCTTCAGGGTTCTCCTCCCATAGGGGGGCTCCTGTGGGATCTTTCAGGAATGCCACCATAGACTGAGACAAGAAGTAAAGGATGAAAAGAAGGGCAATTATTAGAGAAGCAGTGACGAATCATGTTTTCCTGTCAAAACACTCCTGTCCATTGCCTCCTGAGTGCCAATGACGCTGACGAACAGTGTAATCTTCAATCTATGAGACCCACAAATATAAAAAAAAATCTATACTCTCCATTAAGATTTTACAATATCCGACGTCAAGGTCACTGGAAACTACAACACGTAATAATTACTGATAACAGACTACAACAAATTTTACATGATTATGCATCAGTCGAGACACCAGGACGAAGTAGGTACTTTTTGGAAAATATGCGCTTATAATGAGTATAATCACCATCGTGGAAAGGAAGAACAATATCAGATCCAGCAGCAGATGCTTTTAATGAGAAACCTCAGCTCCTCCGTGCAGGCAGCTCACCGTTCTCTGCAATGAGCTCATTCATTTTTAACTGCAGAACCATTCATTAACGCCAAGTCAGCTACGGACAAGCATCACGGTTACACAGGGGAAGAGGTAGGTGGAAGAAATGAACACAAGGCGGTGGGTTGAATCGGGATCACTCATATAGTTTCTCTACACTGTCAAACTAGCGCCTACGGTGTGAAGCCTGACTTGTTTGTGTAGTGCGAAATCACATGCACTGGGAGGATGAATGACTAATAAGAGATCAATCTACTGGCTACAGATGAGAGCCTATTGAGTAAAACCCATTCCTCAATTGCTTATTATAAATTCAATAAAATGCAGACACACTGCAAATCCAGTACATTTGGAGGCGTAGTAAGCTCACCTTAGTAAAAGGAATAACTTCCTGAAACACAGCTGTGTTTAAAAATGTATGTAACCCTGCTGTTTACACAGTCATCTAATTGAAGTACAGAGCTCACAGTTGCCAAAGTCCTGATTTCCAATGTGATTCAAATATGAAAATGTTGCATCTAAAGTGTAGGGATAAACTACATTTAAATTCACACTCACAAACAGTACATCAGACCACAATTTTCACTTCAATTACCTTAAGTGTGGCTGGTCTGTTGTATTCTGTATGAAAGGTCCCATCTCTGTTTAAAAAAACAAAACAAAAAACACAAAGCAGAAGAATTAATGATCGTGCCTGTTGTGAGCTTATTATCGGCTACTTTTGGTAATATTTCCAATAATACATCAAGCTTGCTCAGTAAAAAGCTTTCTAAATGCAGAGAGCACACTTACTTATAATGAAGGATTTCAAATCCAGCTGTCTTTGAACTTGGATCCACTTTCACTTTCTTACAGAGTTTGCGACCCTCAGAATCCCTGGAAAGGAAGGAAGATAGATGAACAGACGGGTAAATGGATCTCTCATCATGGTATAACAGAAATCCATAGTGCAGCCAACAAAACGAGAAACACATCCAAGCAAATGAACACAAGCAAGCCAGTACTCGAGTGTTATTCGACTGCGTATTTATTTATTTATTTTTTAAAAGAAGGAGAAAAAAAAAGGATTATCCCAGATGCAAAACCAAGGAAGTTGGGGTTCTATTGATGGTTAATTTTACACCAAGTTGCGAGATCAATGGAGCAGCCATAATGAAGACAATTAATGAATCCAAATAAATCAAAATTTTGGCAACATCCAAAATGGAAGAAGTGCTTGAATTAACTCTGCTCCTTTGTCTATTTAGCTGTTCGCTTTACCAACTTGCATTGTTAGTTAAGATCAATTTAGTGATCCGGTTTCTTAATTGATCAACAGTTGCCAAAAAAGCACAGTTTGTCATGTCAGAAATGCCCCTTTAAAAGAGCAGTACTGTGCTTGTCCATGCAGTGTCGTCTGATGTCATACGAGTAACCAATCAGCAACAAACACAATGACTACGTTTAAATGGACAGTAGTAATCTAATTATTGACCTTATTCTGAATAAGACAATATTGTGTTTTACATGTTATAGAACATAGCTCGATTAACGGCACACGTCGTTACATGCCCGCGCCACGCCGTCCGACGTTCCCTCCAGAATTTCACATATCGACATACACTTAGTCTTTGTTATGGAACCGTATACAGTTGGTTTAATTTTTTATTTCACGAAAGCTTCAAGTGCATTTAATTATTTGTCATGCTATACGTGCAAACAGACGAACGCTTGAAGCTGTGGGCTGCGTCCCAAACCATACTTTTATACTTACCTAATATATAATAGCTCAGATACATGTATCTATCCTACTATATAGTATGTAAGTACGCGGTTTCGGACGAAGCCGTGCTCTCTTATTTGCCGTCAAACGGTTGAGCACTGCCGTGTGTGTACGTGTCCTGTCGCAAAATGCGGTGAAAACTCCCACACAACGTTAATAGTGTGATTAAGGTGTCTGTAATACATGTCAATAATACGACTAAAACAGGAATACTCCACATGTCTTAATTCCATTTGTGTTTACTTCGTGTATGACTTTAGTCAGATTAAGGTAATCAGTAATTGCTGGTTACATGCGAGTTTCGTAATCAGAGTATCGTCTTATTTGGGTTAATATGGAATTATTGTTATCAACCCCGAAACACAATGAGGTCCTGTTGATGCCCATCCTGATGGCCAGATGCAAAAATCCATACATTTGGTACAGAAGTGAATGCCATCGGAAAATTCACTTTCCATATTCTAGTATCAATGATTCTGGGAATTTATGCAGTGGGGGGAAAAACTACTATGAGTAAATGAAGTGATGTTAAGCAGTTATAACATATACTTGACAAAGATTATAATCTCATTACTGCCTTCTTAGAAACATGTTCTACAGCACATGCAGACTGCAAATAAGCAGAGGCAAAAGCTTAGAACAAGAAAATGAATTAGGAGGAAAAAAAAAAACATGTATACAATGCCGTAGCAGTAATATATGATGACAAGAGTAACAAGTTAATGAAAGACATTATGAAGTCTGCCAAATTAAGTTCCCAGATGTACCATAGCTAACTTTTTCCAAAGGAGCATTATGTTGACCGTGGAAATTCCCATCATGGATATTATGGCCACGCATCAGAGTTATGAATTCACTATATCAAAAAAAAAAAACAAAAAAAAAACAATTAAGTTCATTGTCCACTTAAGACCATTTCTGATGGTCAGTGGCACAAACCATGGAAAATGTAGTCCATCCAGACACAGAAACAAATTTGATCTCAGTCAGTACTACATAACAGCTGAATGAATCCTCTCAGCTCTACGCAAATGTTCCTTAGATGAGTCACCTGAGCAAAGAATGACTGCTCATGGTTACCTAGCACATTGCACAGAAAGAATGTGCAATTACCCTTTGCCTGCGAATGCACACAATGCTCCGGAACTACCACTGCCCCTGGTGTGTCAGTTATAATGAGCACAGAACATATTACATAGAACTCCACGAAAGCTAAAGACCCCAGAAAAAGAAAGACGACTCCAGGAAAGCTAAAGACCCCAGAAAAAGAAAGACGACGCCACAAAAGCTAAAGACCCCAAAAAAAGAAAGACGACTCCACAAAAGCTAAAGACCCCAAAAAAAGAAAGACGACGCCACAAAAGCTAAAGACCCCAGAAAAAGAAAGACGACGCCACGAAAGCTAAAGACCCCAGAAAAAGAAAGACGACGCCACGAAAGCTAAAGCCTCCCATTCTAATTCTAATAGAATTTCAAAGAGACAGATTTCAATTTAAAATCCTGACATCTCCCCCTGCCAATGTTCTCTTCTTCAAAGAGGGACTGAGACAGTCTTATTAGCTTTACGCATGTTCCTCATCACACTTTTGTCTGAGGAAAGGCATTAAAAGTGGAAAAGTGGGAAGAGGAAAAGCAGAAGTGCGGGCTGTCAGATGGGAAATTCAATTAGACGTGCTGTGTAGTGAAGGTCCTGAGTCACTAGCACACATGGCCACACTGGGTATTTACTGGCAGATGTGCTACTGTCTGACCATCATTTCAGAAGTTGGGCTGAAGTTTTGGAAGCAGTATAAGCAGCAGCTTAGGCTCCTAGCCGCCAAGGGTTTATTTGTTTATTTATTTGGGATTTTCCCTCCGATGTATTTTCTTGGCCAATTCCCATCTAACACCCAGATCTCCCCTATTATGCAACAACTACTAACCCCTGGCTAAGGCTCATGGGTTTAATCAAGTGGCTTAGGGACAATACATGCTTACTCAGACACATGTGAAGTCAGTGACATCTTTCCATGCTGCATGACAAGGCAACGAGGAATGCATGATCTACCCTCTTCGGCATACATGAGCTGAAAGACAACCATGACTGGTTAGTGTCTCTGTGATTGACATGGTAGAGTCCGCCATTCCTCCCAGAGAGCACGGGCAATTTGATGGGCTGTGACATCACTGGGATTCGAACGTGCGATCTCCGGATAGTACGGTGAAGGCTTTCTCGGGGCCCTGGATTTTGTATCACCTTGAGAGGCCAGTTAGGTTCAGAGGCATTCCTGGTCAAGGGTCATGGGACATGCACTGTTCTTGGACATGCATCATGTGAATTCAGAGTCAAGTTCATTTGCTTTACATGACTGGTCTGAACTTGACTTGGACAACAGAAGTGAACAGTTTTATGACCTCTTTTTTAAGAAAACTGGAATAGAAAATAAGTCATTGGAAAGTAAAGCACAGCATTAGTAAATTATTAATTACCCTGGAACCGAATTTAGCATAAACTAATTAGGATACATCAACTGGTTTATTGTGCTTTCTGCATGAATCACTGAAGGTGTCATTTGAGACGTATTGCTCACCTGTACAGAATGTAATCTGAATAAAACAATGTAGCCAGAGGGGGAAGTAGAAGAAGTCCAATCTACATCAGTCATGGTTCACGACAATAGTTAACAGTAAAGGAAAAGGAAATGACTAAGCATGCTAATGATGTCTCACTGGTTTCCCCATGACGTGACAATGAATTTTCCGTACTGATTCAAACCAATCCACGTTATTAAGCAGGAACAACACCTCTGTCCAGCAACATTAGACTTATAATGTACCAAACCCATTCAAATCTTGAAACAAAAACATATTATAATTATCTTTTGTATCAGGTAATGCATTTCACTGCAAATTTAAACACGCTATCAGAAATCTCTCTCAGGTGCTGTCTTTCTGCCATTGCTCCATTCCTGACCCGGTGTGTTAATGATGCCCCAGCACTGAACTAGCCATCTCTCTGCCATGCCATCAGTTTCTAAAAGAGACACTCTCACATTGCAGGCCATGTTATTTTCGCCAACGCTCCGTTTTTATCTTGCTGCTTGCCCACTACTGAAGGCTGAGTGATGTATGTAACTCCCAACTCACAGTCAAAACTCTGGGGCTGCCACCTGGACATGACGATTGATAAAGCTTGCCGTTTCATCTCTACCCGGGTGCACTTAGAGTAGGTCAAGGAGTGAGACGTCAGCAAAGAGCACAAATCTTTCATGAACTAATCAGTAATCTGTGCGATTAGTAGAACTATTCTTCTTGATGAGACGTAGTTGGAGCTAGCCACTTAAAAGCCAGGAAGATAAGCCCGTTTTAAGTACTGTTGCCACTGGATTGTTTCACTTCTCCTCAACTTGAATGATGACAGGGAAAGTGAATACTTTATTGCTGCAGTGAAAATGAATGCCTTTTTTTCTAGCACTTTACAATATAGTTAAGAGCCAGATGGAGGGATAAAACATTGTGACTGCGAACTTGCTCCATGTATTTCTGATACAAACTGGCATAGGTAAATCATCAGTACTAGTGGTTGTGGTAGGATTTCAGTAAATGCTTAATTGGAAGTGATGAGAAAAGGAATTTTGCATTGTTTTTCCTGCATTGCATTTCTTCTTCGCAGCAAAGGTAGACAGACAGCGAGAGCTAAGGGCTGACAGATTCACAGGTTGAAGCGGGGAACAGGAAAAGAGAAACTCAAATAGGAGGAAAAGAGATAAAGAAGAATGAAATAGATGGGTATGTTCTTCTGGGCTGGCAGATGCCGAGAGAGTTGCACGCTGCACAGGGGCCATGTCACTGGCATGAAAAGGTTTCGCTGAATTTCTTTCATGCCTTATCTGACAGATCTGTAGCAAGAAGTGGTGGGAGCTTCGAACGAAAAGACGTGCGTATTCCTGAGTATGAAATCATTCCATTCCTCCCTCAACAAGCAGGGAAAAGATGAAGGTTTTCATTTTTCACCCACTTTTCTCATTTGACGACCCCACAACGGTTAAATGCATTATAAATTGGAATAAATTGTAAATAACTGATAACCAAACCCAGGTATGTTTTAAATTGCAGGAAAAATCAATCCTACACGTCAACTGACTGGAATGCCTGACTATAAAATTGATTCCTTAAACTACTAGGTCAGTACTCCCTAGGTTCATATATTCATTCCTGTAATGACCTTGACCTTGGGTTCACATTGGACTGCTGCCCACAACATTTCTCAGAGACCAGGTTATAGATGGGTGCCCTATAAGCCAGTACCTGTTAGTGGAGTGGTTTATGTTATTCATTTATAATTACTCGTTTTGAGTGATCTCTTTAACCAAACATGCAATTGAGACAGGCTGTAGATGAGCAGTTGGGGGTATCAAGGACCTAACAATGGTAAATGGTCTGCTCTCATATAGCGCTTTTTTTAACCTTAGCGGTTCCAAAGCACTTTATACTGGTTCTCATTCACACACCAATGGAAAAGCTGCCACGCAAGGCGCTAGCTTGCCATTGGGAGCAATGTTCAGTGTCTTGCCCAAGGACACTTCGGCACATGGGCCGGGAATCAAACTGCCAACCCTACAATTAGTGGGCGGCTGTGGCTCAGTTGGTAGAGCGGGTTGTCCACTAATCCACTAATCGTAGGGTTGGCGGTTCAAATCCCGGCCCGGGTGATCCCATGCCGAAGTGTCCTTGGGCAAGACACTGAACCCTAAGTTGCCCCCGATGGCAAGCTAGCACCTTGCATGCAGCTCTGCTACCATTGGTGTGTGAGTGTGTCTCATTTGTAAGTCGCTTTGGATAAAAGCGTCTGCTAAATGAATAAATGTAAATGTAGTGGACAACTCGCTGTACCACCTGAGCCAGAGTCACCCAATAGGCAGGATGGAAGTGCTGGCATTTCAGATCAGTAGGTCCATCTGAGGAGGTCCAGCCACAGAAAACATGACAATAGTAACAACAGTTAGCCGTTAATGTTGGAACCATTGATGATTAGTTCAAGATGCATCAATTTGTGTGATTTTTGACCCAGCCATGCCATCGCTTGAGGGTAAATGTATAATCTCTCCCCTTTGTATTTGTGGGAAAAGAAACGCATGTGTTCGGACAGAAGAGAGGATCTGTTACAGATGCATCAATGATTCATATTTAGAAAACTGAAATAGCTGAATTACAGCCCTTCTCCCCCCCGAATACCTTGATCAGTTCTGCTACAGTATGTTTTGAGTGCTCATAAACACACCATGGTGCACCAGTCGATGAACCTCGGTCAATCCATACAGGATTGTTGCAGCCAAAAATGCTTGATTTTCAATGCTTTTTACGGAAAGTGACTTGAATTGGCAACATTGTTTTGCACAGTCTTTTGCAGTGATGTTTGTTGGTAAACGAGACCTTTTAGCTGTACTCCTGTTCGATGCATGTGAATCGAAGGAGGCTGTGGCTGAATGTGCATTGTGATGTCACATGGCGCTTTGTGAAGGTGATGATGTCACATGACTTGTCTTCGCCCAAATCTGCAGAAAATCTGTTTTCATTTTGAAAAATTGCAAGCTCCTGCGGCCTTTCCTTGATTTTGCGTTCATTTCTGCAATCACAAGATCCTGGAAGGATGCTTGGTCTATATTATTAGAGCTACTACATACCACAATTCAAGAATCATTCATTTCACAAATCCAGATCATTCCAAAGGGTTTACAAACCTTACCCCTTTCCTGTCACTGACAAGTTAACCTTTGCCATTGTGCTGGTGTTCCAATGCTCCTTAATGCTCATTCTTAATTTCACTCCATGATAATTGTGTGACTCATTTCGGTCAGGTGTTATATTTAGCAAAGTTGCTAATCCACGGAAACAAAAGATATGAAATGTTCAACGAGACCTACCCACAGTTCACCCAGGCAATGGTCCCTTGGCCTTTCACTGCTTGGGCTACATCAGACAGCAGCTTCAGATGAACATCTCCAGATGTAGCTGAGGTACAAGGGAAATATTGGAGCTATTACACTTCATGTCACACATTGAAATTTAGGTGCCAACATTTTACATGTCGGTTTAGTTTGTACTTTTTTCCCCTTTCTCCATTAATGAAAACATTCTCATACTAGTAAAATACACCAGGGTCAGAGGATACGATCAAGCCACAATACTAGAATTAGTATAACAAGTTAATACATCAATGAAAACAGAGTACAAGGTGAAGGTGGCAGTGGACGCTTGACTGTTAGGATGCACTATAGAAACAGAACTAAAAAAAAAAACCCAAAAAAAACAGAATTAAACAGAACTGGGGCAATGGTGGCTTGGCAGTTGAGGCTTTTGGTCGCGGTTCAAACCCCAGCATTGCCAAGCTACCACCGTTTGGCCCTTGAGCAAGGCCCTTAACCCTCTCTGCTCCAGGGACGCTGTATCATGGCTGACCCTGCACTCTGACCCCAGCTTCCGTGTATGCTGGGGTATCTCACTGTGCTGTAATGTATACGTGACCAATAATAATAATTAATCAATTTGTATAGTGCTTTTTACAATGGTACATTGTCTCAAAGCAGCTTTACAGAAATATCATTTTTACATTTACAAGCGACTTACTAATGAGATCACATTCACACACCAATGGTAGCAGAGCTGCCATGCAAGGTGCTAGCTTGCCATTGGGGGCAACTTAGGGTTCAGTGTCTTGCCCAAGGACACTTCGGCATGGGATCACCCGGGCCGGGATTCGAACCACCAACCCTACGATTAGTGGATTAGTGGACAACCCGCTCTACCGACTGAGCCACAGCCGCCAATAAAGACTCATTAGTCCCATCCTAAAATACGGAGTTCATCTAGGACTTCACTTTGCATTTGAAAAAGCTTAAATAAAGCTGGAAATATACAGAATATAAACATAGACATAATATAAATGTGTTCTATTACATGGACAACATGCACCCATTACTGAAGTCTATACATTTCTATACATCTTGTATATACTGTTTATATATCCCTGTATTGTTCTCCTTACTATCTCATTTATCTCTTTTTTTTGCTGCTGCTGTGACGTCCTAATTTCTGCATCTGAGGATTAATAAAGTATTAATTTATCTTATAGCTAGTGTGTGCCAATACTGAGGGAGTAAACCTTTAAATCAATCTTTAAATCAACGGCCGATGAAACTGTTGCTTAAGGAAATAACCTCTAATACATTGCTAAAACATCCCTCTTGTGGAGTGTAGCTCAGCTACTCTGCCATGTCAAAACTGGGAGAAAACATCAGACAGGATGAACTGAAAATGGGAGGGTAATGCGGATTCAGAGAGCAAACCGAGGCTTCGGAGGATGAGCAGCCGACTCAGGCATCAATCAAACGCTGTGTTCGATACTCCAGAGTCTTACCCAATGACCTCACACAGCAGAAATGGGCCATGAATTATGAAACCAATATATCAGGAGCACCTAGTTCTTGGGAGACCCTTCTCCTGCATGTGGACTGAGGCTGTTTATGGAGCAGGAAACCACACATCACACATGGCACTGTGCATCCCTCTACCAACGAGTGCACATGATGGAGTACGTTGCAAAGAGTTGTGCGAATGGTTGCGCTGGAGTATGTTGTGGTTTTGAGCGTTTTCTTTTCCCACTCTCCTCCAGTCTTAAGTATAATACACGTGACAAATTTTCGGTGACTAACAGATGAACTCGTGTGTTTGGCACTAACGGAATATAAAAATGCAAATCCTTTGTACATACAGAACCTCTGAATGCCATGGAGGTCATGATGGTCAGGAATGCTAGACTAGATGATGTGTAAATGTGTTTAAACACTGCCATGCTGACAGCATTGTATTCAAGAACATCGGTTTGACACTCACCTGACTTGGTGTAAAGGACAAGGACATTGGTTCTGGTCCTGAGCAGCTTTTTGAAATCCTTATGGTCACTGACTCTCTCTATTAAAGGGGACACTTTCACTGCCTGCAGCGTGGACATGAACACAACCTGAGAGAGACAGGGCAACAGAGAGGGGGAGTCAGTGTCATTTTTCACAGCTGCAGCAAAATCTCACAGGCGCTCCAGGACATCATCTCCAGCTGTGTGTCTGCCAATGCGATTGTGGCGCTGGGTTCAAATCACAACGGTGTTAACCAGAAAGACAACAACAATTACAGAGGTGATACACCACATTTTCATAAATAGCTTATAGAGGTGTATTAATAATATTGACGCAGTGCTCATTTCCAGAAGCTTTCCAGCTGGGGGGCAGGAACATATCTTACGTAACTGCTTCCAACTCCTCCTCTGCTTCTTCTATTATACCAAAACACTGCTGAATGCTCGAATCTGATCGTTCTGAAGGTGTTGATGAATCTTCTATAACAGCGGCTCTTGACCAGAGTTCCAGCTAGAAAGTTTATATTAACATTATCTTCCAGATAGGAAGATCTATCCAACAGACGATTCACATAAACGAGTGCAAAATCATAAATAGTGTCAAACTATCTGTGAGAGGACTTTTTTTTTTTTGAAAGGAGTCTCCAGTGTCAGTGTTCGGTAACAGTCAGAGATAAAGATGTAACCTTTTCTGACAAACTCCTCATGAGCGCTGCAATAATGACGGATTTGTGTGGGCCAACCCGGAAGTTGATTTTTCCCCATTGGCTTGCAGAAAATAAGCCCAGTGACCAACATAGGTTTATGATTCTTACACGTTTTGTTCATCGAGGATAATCTTCACAACTTTTATGAATTCTGAAGCCTAAATACAATCATCAGAAGTAAAACACTCAAGCTAGTCTGTAAACGAACTACACTGCATGAGTTCCACTAATCATCTGAACTTGAGGGGAAAAAAACCCACTACAATTGGAAAATATTATACATTGATTAATCTACAAGTTGGAAAGTTTGAGTTGGAATAGGAATAGTTTGCGACAGCACGAGTATAAACACAATGTAGTAGATGAATTATCCTGACGTTTAATGTCCCCGACAAACTCTGTAGTCCCATTTAGCTACTTGTTAGCAACTGCCTTTTTCAAGACACATAAAAGCTTAACAAAATCGCTAGTAGGGTATTAGAACCTGTTTACACCTGGGCGTTTGTATTTTTTCGTGAATGAAAGTGGAAATTCACTCCCTGACAGTAGATGGCGCTTATTGAAAACCAGAAATACCCCGGTACACAAGGTGGCGCTGCACAACTTTCTGTTTCTGACACCCGCTTATCACTGAGAACAAGAAGAGAGCCAGTATCCATCCATCCATCCATCCATCCATCTTCTACCGCCTACTCCTTTTTAGGGTCATGGGGAAACCTGGAGCCTATCCCATGGAGCATCGGGCACAAGGCGGGGTGCATCCTGGACAGGGTGCTAATCCATCGCAGGGCACACAATCACATACACATTCACACACACATTCATGCACTACAGACATTTTGAGCATGACAATCAGCATACCATGCATGTCTTTGGACTGAGGGAGGAAACCGGAGTACCCGGAGGAAACCCCCGCAGCACAAGGAGAACATGCAAACTCTGCACACACATGGCCACGGTGGAACTGAGAGCCAGTATTTACAACTTTAAACCGTTCACAGAGTTTTTGTAGACTCGCTATTTCACGTATGCACTTTCATGAAATGTAAAGTATATGGTGATTAAATCACTGCAATTAAATCTCCTTCAAAACTAAATCCTTAAAGTTCTCATTTTAAACAATATACTCTTTTTAAATACAGTGCTTTGCGAAAGTATTCGGCCCCCTTGAACTGTTCGACCTTTTGCCACATTTCAGGCCTCAAACAAAAATATAAAACTGTAAAATTGCTCGCCCAATTTTTCAGTTTTTTATTTGTTGAAAAAGTTTGAAATATCCAATAAATTTGGTTCCACTTCATGATTGTGTCCCACCTGTTGTTGATTCTTCACAAAAAATGACAGTTTTATATCTTTATGTTTGAGGCCTGAAATGTGGCAAAAGGTCGAACAGTTCAAGGGGGCTGAATACTTTCGCAAGGCACTGTAAGTAATGATTTGAATTATATAAGTTACAGCAATAGCATTCACATACTTATGGGAAGACCCAGATTATGTTACTTTTTTTTTTTTAATGGGAGACAAAGCAACCATTATTGTGCCCAAAAATGTTAACGTTCCTGTAAACTGATGAAGTGGTCAATATGATAACACAACAACACACACACACACACACACACACACACACACACACACACGCCAGGTGCAAAATAAATGCAATGGACTATGAATGAGCAGATTATCATTTGCAGTGATGAAACAAAGAAACAAATTAGTGTATAAAGCAACACTGAAATAATTAAATGGATCATTTAGAACAGGGGTGTCCAATTGTATCCGCAAAGGGCCGGTGTGGGTGCAGGTTTTCATTCCAATCAACCCATTGACTCGGGGACAATGGAACCGGAAGTGCGAAAAGGCGAACTCATTTCCGGGTTTAAAGACTCATTCCTGCAGCACTCTATAAAAGTGAGGCTGGTGAGTGAATGACTGTCTGACTGTTTATAGCTGTGAAAAACAAACAATGATAAACTAATGCTGTTCCACATCATTAAAAATAATTATAAACAATTAAAAAAATATGATGCATTATTCTTTACTTGAATGAAAACTGTAATAGTTGGCAAACTGCTGTAGTAAAAGATGAATAAAACACTTCATGTAATGAAAGTAACACCCTTTTGCATTGCGCTACATCACACCAACCATCCATCCATCCATCCATCCATCTTCAACCGCTTACTCCTTTTCAGGGTCACGGGGGAACTTGGAGCCTATCCCAGGGAGCATCGGGCACAAGGCTGGGTACACCAAGGACAGGGTGCCAGTCCATCGCAGGGCACAAACACACTCACACACACACACACATTCATACTCTACGGACACTTTAGACACGCCAATCAGCCTAACATGCATGTCTTTGGACTGGGGGAGGAAACCGGAGTACCCGGAGGAAACCCCCAACACACGGGGAGAACATGCAAACTCCGCACACACACCAAAAGAATATGCACAAAAAAAAATGCATTCAGTTTCCATTAATGGAAACCATTATGGCATGTGTGAAATCATTACAGCATGTTCCACTAATGGCTACAGAAGTTTAATCATGACAGCTGGGGTCTCAAGTCCAAGAAAATCCAGCAGGGATATTTAAGCATGCTATTATCAGGGACAACCAAGCATGTCACCTGTGAGATAGAGGACCAATGAATCACACTGGAGGTGGTGTTACAGACACACTGAAGAGCTTAGTCCTGCCTGGTGACAGATTGAGACAAGCTCCATCTTTTGCACTCATTAAAAAAACCATGCACATCCACAGCTCCATGTAGAGAAGGGCTATGTGCAAATCACCTCCAAATTGGCTGCAACGAACCAACCATTCTCGGATAAACTCTCTACTGAGTCACTACATTTAAAAAGAAATGTCATTAGCAAATTTTGCCACCCACAGGATCTTCAGGACCTCCTGCGCCGGACATTCGTAGGCTCTACAGATGTACCAACAACGCCGTATTTACTATTACCAGCAGAAACTCATAAGTAACCCGAGTTAAAATGAATGTACGTGACTGTCCAGTCTGGTCCATGTCTGAGGATGCAAACAATAATCACAATCTATAGCTCTAATGAAGGATGTACACTGATGATTAACCGACCTTTTGTTGACCCGAGCATCAGTATGCAGATTATGCACCGAACAAATGGTCTGCTCACTTTTATTACCAACATGAAAAGAAAACAAAAAAAAAAACAACAACAATTTGCCAGCCCAAGAAAAACATGAAATACTTCATTTTCAATGGAAAATGACACACTATGCTATAGACTGCATCCTGAGAACAAAAATATTAAATGGCAACACACAGCACCCAATAAAATGCCTTTATTACTGTTAACACAAAAGCAAAATACTTCAATAAAAAAAAGCATTCCACATTTCTCCATACAGTTCATCAAGTTTAATTTGTCCCACTGAGATCTCCAGCCAGTCTTGTTGTAGCACGTAGATTCCCTGATCATGTGATGCCGTTCGAATTGTACACATCAACAGCAGGTACTTCTCAATCAGCTCCCTAGTTCATTACTCGAGGCCATTTTAAGGGCTGTCTCAATTACAAAATCCTTCCAGTGCACTGGAACATGCGCACCATAAAAAAAACCCCACAATGCACCACAAAATTCACGGCGAATCGATGCTTCAATTCAACTGTATTTGCATAGCGCTTTTTACAACAGACATTTTCTCAACACAGCTTTACAGAAATATATAAAACACAGGATACAGATTTTAAGTGTGTAGGAACCAACGTTCCTTACTTGATGTTTCCTTACTGGATAATGGTGGCATAGTTTCTGAAGCCACTCAGCTCGAAAAAAAAATAAAATAAATAAAAAGAGTAGACAAACTCTCGGCCAACTTCATCTACAAATGTAAGCAGATTGTTATCGTTGTTATAGATCTCAAATGATTACCGTATTTGCCGCACTATAAGGCGCACCGGATTATAAGGCGCAGTCTCAATTACGGGGTCTATTTCTGTACTTGACCAATACATAAGGCGCACCGTATTATAAGGCGCATACGGTTGTTACGCCAACCAAAGTCGCACAACATTTTTACAGATTTTGGAACTCAGTCCACACATAAGGCGCACCGGATTATTAGACACACGGCCGATTTCTGAGAACATTGAAGGCTTTTAGGTGCGCCTTATAGTGCGGAAAATACGGTACTTGCGTTAGCGATCCTGCTTGAAGTACATTGATTCGAAACAAATTTGTATGACATATAAATGTCAGTTATCGGTCCTGCCTGTTATTGATAAATACCAGTTGTGAAGTTTTACGATGCGAGCACGTAGTCGCTGCAAAAGGAGTCATCGGTGTCTCAATGTGTAGTGAGCCAGGATACGTGTACACGATATACTGATTCACGACCTAGGGAGTGGATTGAGACACACCCAGTATGTTCTGATGGATTTGAATCCTCACTGGCAATTCCAAAGGCTTTTCCAGGCAGTCCTAAGAGCATGTGATTTTGGGGAGAAAGTACAGGGTTAATGACAGCAAGCTATAAAAAAATGAAAAAAAAAAAAAAAAATAGCAGTAATAGCAAGCAGCTGTTCCTCCCCCCCTCCAATCAATGAGACTACAGCCCCACCCACTTGTTTTCTACAGGCTCACAAGAACGATGCCCTTATCTAGTCACTTGGACAAAGACGATGCAAAGTAAAAAGTTGCAGCTACCACACAAACATGTCCAGTGTCCTTTCCCCTTCCGTGACTTGGTTTTTCCGCTACAGTGACTTTAGCTTTTGGTCTGAATGCTGCTTTAGCTGAAAAAGCAGAAAAGTTTCGTTTTCAGGTGTCTGCCGAGTCACTGTAACAAAGAGTCAAAACTCCTAATGACTATAGCTAAACCATGGCTGTTGACTCATAGTGGTTGTAGTGCGAGTGTTTGACAGAGCTGCAGTCCTGCCTCAGGCACACAACATGGATTAAATCATGGGGACAGTTCTACTATCAGCATGCTGGAGTCATAGAGGAGATGACAGCATGGAGCAATTAGAGCAACAGCAAGGCTGTGAAGCACGTGAATCGTATCGCCTCATCACGTGACCTCAATGATGCCCTCAACAAGAAAGCCTGGAGCCATGCCACGGAGTTTGTTCCAAGCGAGACCCGAGCGTTTCCAACCGGAAGTGCAGAGGTTATCAAGCCAGCATTTTGCAGCTAATAAAACGAATTATTCTCCAGTTCAAGAGTTCTTCAAACAGTATTTCAAATCGATAGTTTAACAAGCAGTCATTTCTTGCTTGTAAGGAAGAAAACTCAAGCGAGACGCATAACAAACAGCTCCGTCTAAACACCAAAGACCATTCCGAAAATAATTTAAAAAAAACACTCCGAAACGGTATAAGGATGTCGAGCTGCGTCAAATTTCTGAACAGCAATTTTCTTTCAAAAGCTAAGCAGAGACCTGACGGAAGGAAAGTGGCAGGCCCATTACTGTCTGTCGACCGTCATGTCTAATACCAGCCAACAATAGCAACCGATTTGCTTTTCACCAAACAGCCATGATCAATGTAGGCATTATCCTAATGATGCTACTGCTGCTGCTTTCACAAGACTGTCAGTGTTATAACAATCCACAAAGCAGTACAAAAGGAGAGTCCCGATCACATCCTGTTGATCGATGCAAAGTGAAAGAAACAGACCGAATGTGCAGCACGGATCGGTCACTGTGTGAAGAAAGTATGGATTACACTGAAAGAAACCTGAAAATACAACAGCAACAGTAGTGGATTTTCTGGTCTTTCTGGCCCGGTACTCACTGCTCGACTAGCCAATTCCTGCTGGATCTGGCTATGTTTACATTGTTTATGAAGGATTTTCCTCTCTTGAAACCCAACAGTGAGCAAACATACCCTTCGCAGACAAACAGGATACAAAATGCAGGAGAGAAGAAATAAAAAATATATTTATTTGTCTGTAAAATTCGGCCAGGAGGAGCCAATCTGTGTAAACCAGCCAATTCTTTCCCTTAGAAATATTCATCAGAATAAGCAAGCTGCCGGATCAAATACAGGAATAAATACGAGAAACGAAGAGTGCAGTAAGAAAGCCGTAGTCCAATGATGTTATCCTTGTACAGACTATGAGGGGGAAAAACAAGTCTATCCCTTGAGATAATGATTAAGCAGAAATCCCAGAAAAAGGCTTCCAATCTAAAGTTATCCTAGATCTAGACTCTTGGAGTTCTTTGTATGTTGTTGAACAAATTCAAGATAACACAATGTATGCCAGGTTTACTAAATCACGATAATTACAAACGGGCTAATTTGGTTCTGTGAGAAACGCACCTGAGAAACATTTTCGAATAAACCGCACGCTCCTGTTTTTCTTGGGAAGGCCAGATATATCGAGACTCTTAAAGAAGCAGGCTTATTCGACATTCGAGCTTACGAATTTATGGCCTCGCTAACAAGTCCGACAATCCAATCCATAATCTAATCCATGTCAGGATCCATTTGAAACTTGCGCAAACATTTCACTGATGCTACTCATTTATAAGGACTTTATAAATGTAAAAACAAGACACTTCAGTTAGGCGCTTAGTCATACAGTCTGTCTAACGCGAACCAATTATGATCGTTTATATGGTGGAAAAATACCTATACAATTAAAAGGTAAAAGGAAAAAAGACTAATAACGTCATAACACTTAATCAGTGTAATCAGCCATGGAAGCAGGGGTCCTACGTGCCTCCACAAACCTCCAGCATGACAAAGCTAATTACTGGACGGCAACCCATTTTCAACATCAAGCGATGCGCTGATTCAGCACAAACCGTCTGACTTTTTATCAAACACCCTTCTCTTCCTTCTGATTAATGAGCCAAACAACCTGGTCAGGGAGGGGCTTTGGCTCTGCCTCCAATAACACACTGCAACCTAGGGATAAATTACAGACGCCATTGGAAGGATGAGCCAGGCCTTACATGCTTAAAAAACTGGACTGAGCGAAAAGACAGTGGTCCTTCTGTTTACGTGAGCGATTGAGATGAACGCAAGAGGGGCATGCGGACACTATAGCTACAGTATATTGGTGGTAATAGTGGTGGTGATAGTAGTGAGGACTCAACTGAAATGAAGAGATCTGGATATTGCTTTGACATGCAGGCGCACTAAAGGCAAACACAGGGGCAATAGGGTACAAAAACAGGCTCCTCCCTGAGCACACAACAACTTTCCCTCGGCTCCAAGGTGGCACCTTTGTTTTCAATAGCTGCTACAAAACAGGATGTGAGAAAGGAAACAGCTTGAGGAATAGGACTGGACTGACATGGCAAGGCAGTTATAACAGTGAAAGCTTAAAATATTTTAATTCCTCTTCCGCTGCAGCATTTTGACCAATTAAAATGGTAAATGCTGCACTTATATAGCGCTTTTATCCAAAGCGCTTTACACTGTGTCTCATTCACCCAATCACACAGACACTCACACACCAATGGTAGCAGAGCTGCCATGCAAGGCGCTAACTTTCCATCGGGGGCAACTTAGGGTTCAGTGTCTTGCCCAAGGACATTTCGGTATGTGGAGTCACATGGGCCGAACCGCCAACCCTACGATTAGTGGACAACCCACGCTACCAACTGCGCCACAACCTCCCGCCGACTATCTAATTAGTAATTAGATATATAAACATATGCCTTACTCATATGGCACAATGTGTAGTGTTCTGTCTGAAAGGTCTGGACTCGTCCTGTACTCCGGCACAGTCCAGTAGTCCCGTTTCACAATAGGGACTTTAAGCAACCGCTGTGAATGGAACAGTAACAGCATTCAGATGTTGTATTGCGCTACTTCATGACGTTTTACTGTAACCGAACTACGGGAGAATAGCTGGGTTGCCGTAGTCGTCAATTTCATTTCAATTTTCTGACAAGAAATTCATTGAGGCATTCGTCTTCCTCCATGTAATCAAGATTAAAAGAAGAGTACTGTATTGCTTACACTGTAAATCTAGGTTTTTAGACTTCTTGGCAACAAACTCTTATTATGACAATAGATTTCCTGACAAAAACAATCCTTCTTTTGCTTTTTTCAATGACAAGTTTTTGTATTTCAATAAATGACTGAATGCTGTGGTGCGCCGTCTCGTTTACGGTTGCTTAGTGATTTCTCGGCGACGGCGGTGTAACGGCTCACTTCCGGTCGCCGTAGTCGTTCCATTCGCAGCTGCTGCTTAAAGTCCCTACTGACCACAGAAAACTTCCATCTTTCCGCAAAGCAGCGTATACGTATACCTCTGCACCCACAGCCGAACACAACCATCAGAAAAACCTGAAGGTGATGAGCCTCCTCATTTGGGGCGGCTGTGGCTCAGTCGGTAGAGCGGGTTGTCCACTAATCCACTAACCGTGGGGTTGGTGGTTCGAATCCCGGCCCGGGTGATCCCATGCCGAAGTGTCCTTGGGCAAGACACTGAACCCTAAGTTGCCCCCAATGGCAAGCTAGCACCTTGCATGAAGCTCTGCTCCCATTGGTGTGTGAATGTGATCTCATTAGTAAGTCTCGCTTGTAAATGTAAAAATGATATTTCTGTAAAGCTGCTTTGAGACAATGTACCATTGTAAAAAGCGCTATACAAATTGATAATTATTATTTATTTTTCGCCGTCGCATCATCGACAAATACATATGAAACCGTATTCCAATGCAATGTTTTGATGAAAACATTAACCATGAATACGCTACAGACTTTTACATAACAATACACAATCTATAGCGAATATCGGTATTATGGAAACACAATTGCAACAAGAGTTTGCGGTCTATATTATCCTAACTCCTCTGCTCATGTAAGATGAGCTGGACAATACAAAAATGCTTATCTTCATAATCAAACAGGAACTTCTCGTGAAGAATTCATACCCTTTTATAAAGCTCAGGACTTGGCGTAAGTGAAAATGTGTCTGCATGTCACCAAGACTTATTTCTGGAAGATGTATAAGGGACTGGGTGAACTCCATAGCGTTGCACTGCGGGCGGAAGTCATCATACGCTGCGGAGGTCGAGTGACGTCATGTTGACTAGAGAAGCGTAAAGCATAGGAATGCGTTGTAAAAAGAATATACAAAGTCGTGATGAATGAGAGTCACATGACCGGTCATGTGACTGTCTATGTGACCGGCCTTGCTGGAAGAGCGCGAGCGAAATCAACAGGCTACTCTTCCGTTACACGCAGTGCATGATGGGAAAATGCGGCCACACTGTAAATCACTGCAGTTGCGGCAATAAATCCCCTCATTTTCACGAGTGCACCGGTCTTTATAGCAATCTGCAGACTCATGCAGTCAACATATTAATATTAATAGATCTAGAACTACACATTAGTCCTGCAAAGGTTGTGTGAAAGATCCAGCGGTCAAACTGAAGGTAGGTAGGTAGGTCTCTCTCTCTCTCTCTCTCTCTCTCTCTACACCTTTCAACTTCGAGCTGCAGCCGGAACCACCTGAACCCAATATCTTCATCACGAGCTAAATAAACCACGCACCGAACCGCGACACGATTCTCACGACAATATCTAAACACGGCAGATAGTTTTATGTTACTCACCGCACATAAGAATATATACATTTCAAGCTCTCTCCTGCGTCTCCCGTATCTGGTCCAAGAAGCCATGATGCCGCTGCCACGTCTGGCCGCGCATGCGCAGTTTGCTTTCCCTCAGACCCTACAGGAGAGCGCGTGGACTGCGCGGAAATGTGCTTTCGGGTTCACGCGACTTCTTTTGCGTTTTTTTTTTTTTTGGATTTGTTTAAAATCTCGCTGAGAGCCACCATTTCCCTGATGACGATAGGGTTATCTGAGAGATTTGACCTTGTGAGGACATTTGTCATTTGCCATAATTAAAAAAAAATAAATAATAATAGTTTTTTTTTGTTTTTCTTTCAAAAACCTTGAAAAATTCAAAAGTTCCTAAATTTTCCCTTTTGGGTACTCAGATTGAGTTTAGGATTAAGTTTAGCGGCATTTAGCTACAGTAATAATAAGGCGATGTCAATCAAGGTCCCCACAAGGATGGTAAAACATGTTCTCGCGCGTGTCAGGTACATGTTGAAGTCTGTACTACACTTAAACATAAACCTGACATGCTCGAGAGCATGTTTTACTATCCTTGTGGGGACCTTGACTGACCGGCGTATTATTAGCTGAGAGAGAGAGAGGACAACATGGGAAAAACATGGGGGGGGGGGGCAATAGAAAAAAATCCATCCATTGGACTACTAGACTGCTTATCCTACTGGGTCATGGGGAACCTGTAGCCTATCCCAGGGAGCATTGGGCACAAGGTGGGGTACACCCTGGACGGGGTGCCAGTCCATCACAAGACACAATCAGATACACATGCACACACCCATTCATACTCTATGGACACTTTGGACATGCCAATCAGCATACCATGCATGTTTTTGGACTGGGGGGAGGAAACCGAAGTACGCGGAGGAAACCCCCACAGGGAGAATATGCAAACATGCAAACTCCACACACACAGGGCCACGGTGGGAATCGAACCCCCAACCCTGGAGGTTACCACTAAGTCACTGTGCACCCTAACAATAGAAGCCATCACAGAAATTCTAATGGTTTCCACTACAAATACCATTACAATGCATCAGCTAACCATTAAAACAATTACCATTAATGGTATCGGCACTATGATTGGCGTTTGTAAAGTGTCCATAGTGTATGACTCTGAGTGTGTGTGTGTGTTTGTGCCCTGTGATGGACTGGCACCCTGTCCAGGGTGTAACCCTGCCCTGTGCCCGATGCCTCCTGGGATAGGCTCCAGGTTCCCCCGTGACCCTGAAAAGGAGTAAGCGGTTGAAGATGGATGGATGGATGGATGGATGGTATCGGCACTAGACATAACACACCACCAACACAAGGCAACAAATTACTCAGTAGAGACCATTACAGTGTCCATTAAAACCAATACAATTCCCATTATACCCATTAAAACATTACACATTCTATGCAAAAGGTCTACACACTCTAAACCCGATTAAACCACTCAAGTAAGTCTGAATTCATTTCTTTTGCCAATGTGTTTTGAGTTTTTAACACAAACCTAAATTTAGTCCTAAATTACACACCAACATTAAAAACAAAAACAAACAACAAAACAACCTTGAGCTCGCACACCCCCAAACAGTTAATCAATTGCCATGGAAACTCATAGATTTATAGGACCAAACTATCTTGCTTGCGTTGGGGGGGGGGGGGGGGGGATCTAACCAAATAGCTTATCCTCACGCAAACGTTTCTATTTACTGACGCACGACCATTGCGATATATCTCGTGCACACTATTAAAAACCTCAACCCTCCTGTCGTTGATTTCCGACGGTAAATCTGTGAGATGATGTCGCGTGTAGTCGGTCGTCCCCCTCTCGGTTTGAATTTGAACTGCTCTGATAGTATCCTGCGCTCGCGAGCCCACACAGCGCAGTGAAGCAGCTGCAGGTAAATGGTGAGAGTCGCTCACGCGCAGGGATACGGTCACTCACTCGTCACACGCTAACTGGACGGACCGCGCCATTCATGCCGAGACTTTCGACCCTACTGAAGGACAGCCAGAGGTAAAACATCACATTCTTTATTCTCAATACTTGTATGGAAGTGTCTGGAAACTGTGTGGAGCAGCTGGCGGGTGGAACTTCTTCATGGGTTTAGAGTTCTGCTAAAGGGAGTCGTGTATACACTGTCTAACTGAACTCATCAACAACAACAACAACAACAACAACAACAACTAGTCGAAAGAATGGTGAACCTGCGTCTTTGTGGTTTGACTTTCACATGGCTTTCTTTAGAGCTGTTGTTTATAAAGCCGTCAATTATTGAAGTTTCTTACACACCTCTGTTTCACTGTATCTCTCTCTCTCTCTCTCTCTCTCTCTCAATCTCTCAATGTCTCTCTCTCAATCTCTCTCTCAATCTCTCTCTCAATCTCTCAATGTCTCTCTCTCAATCTCTCTCTCAATCTCTCTCTCAATCTCTCTCTCTCAATCTCTCAATGTCTCTCTCTCAATCTCTCTCTCAATCTCTCAATGTCTCTCTCTCAATCTCTTCTCTCTCAATCTCTCTCTCTCTCTCAATCTCTCTCTCTCTCAATCTCTCTCTCTCAATCTCTCAATCTCTCTCTCTCAATCTTATTACAAATCCTTATTTACTCCTCATTCGACTCCCAGCTGAAGTAATTAGTCTTCTTCAACAATGAGAAAAAGGACTGGGAGAATGCAGACAGCGTTTCTTTTATCCCGTTACAGATTTACTTGCCACTCACGTTTCGTCCTGAGATCAGAGGAGGTGTGTGTGTGTGTGTGTGTGTGTGTGTGTGTATGTATATTATTAAAAATATATATGTATAGGTATATATGCTCACGTTTCCAAGTGCTGGATTTTTCATCATTTGGCATTTGTGAGCCCACATAGGAAATGCTCAGCTTTTGATCACCTGGATGAGTTTACAGCCAATAAACAAACAAACAAACAAAGCGAAATGTTTCATATGCGAGAGAAATGATCTGGACAATCAGTGGAAGTGGACCTGCTGTTTCTTTCCAACATCACGTGCGTTATTGTGTTATTGGCTACCAGGTTTACTGCAGTCCGGCAAGCCTCCTGGTTCATGTATCACTCATTATTATTATTATTATTATTATTATTATTATTATTATTATATATATTTTTAATGCTGTTGTACTAGGCTATTAATAGCGTAGATGCAGGTGGATTTCTGCAAATGGTTGGACGCCTTAGAAGTGAAGATGAGATGGTAAAACCCACAGTGATGCACAGACCGAGAGATGAGAAGATAACATTGACTGGACATGCGGTAGATGCACACTGAGCAGTCTCAGGAAAGCAGACACAACAAGATTTCTGACCGAACCATACAGATCAGGAAGAAGAAGAAGAAACGGTCAAAATGATCTTTGTTTAAAAATAATAATTGAAGGAAGAATAAACCTTTTGCCAAGCAGCATTATTCTGATAGGAAGCAGACTATACATGTGGTATTAATTTTTTTTTTTTTAATAGCGATTGCCATTAGGTTTGTCATTTTCTTTCTTTCTTTCTTTCTTTCTTTCTTTCTTTCTTTCTCATACATGTGTTTTTCTATCTGTTGTATAATTTGCACTCAGTCTGCAAGTTCTTCCTGAAAGAAAGAGACGGAAAAGGACTGCACAGGTTTTCTTTCCAGCCAAACAGGATACCATTTATACAACGTGAAAACTGAGACTAATTGAATCTTTGTTTGGGACCAAAAAAACAACCAACCAACAAAACGAAAAACCCTGCAGCTGGCTGTTTGTAAATATCTTCCACCTCTGAAATGTGCCGTGTACATGTTATTACTTCATAACTTTGCTAACATTGCAAACCTGAGGACTAGCTGTTCACATTCTGTTTACACGTCCTGAAATGTTCAAGTCTGATTAAGAATGAAATGAATGAATGCCCAGTATTTGGCTTATATTACGTTGATGTCATTGGCATCGTTGTCTTTCTATTTTGATCCGCCAAATTTACATGAAGGGATCATCTGTTCGTGTGCTTGAATGATTTGTTTGAACGATTCTGCTGAGCACTTGAAGTTGAAAACTACTTGAACGACACGGTGGAGCTTGGGCAGAAACAAAGACAAGCGCAATGTCTGAAGTACAGATTGGGACAGTCAGGAGCAGCAGGGGGCGCTGTTGTGTGGTAATATTGACCTGTGACCAGCATCCATGGTCAGTGAAGAACACATGGGCTCTAATTATGTAGAAACCCTATAAACATGCAGGAGGAGATGAGGATGCTGCAATATATCTGTTTATATTGTTTTTTTAAGATGATTAAGACCGTCGTAGTCGACATGGCTCTCCGAATGCGTTCTTTTAGAACATGCACGTCTGGAAATACAACGTGACCTGCATACCTTCAAGAGCTGGCTTCTTGTTTGGGTAGATTGAAGCACGTGCTCTAAAACGACACCTTTTTGATGCTCGCCTATCGAACCCGCCATGTGTCTTTCATTTGAGTGTAAATGAGGGATCCAAATCTGCCGATGTACAAATTATCACATGAAAACCTAAGTGCTAATTTACACTTCACTTTTCTATCAATATTTATGTAGTCTCATTCACTGTGCAACTTAATGAATGGTGTGGCAACAGCCTCTCGCTGATTGATTCAGTCTCTGTGTTCCTCTGGTTACGGTGCTTCTACTCATTTGTTTAGAAACTCTCATGGCAGAGTATGCAAGCAAGATTTAGCAATTAAATGTGTGTCATACACTCTTTTCTCTACGTTCCTTTTTTTTTATGATTGTTTTGATTCACTGCATCACATTGTTTCCATTGGAGAAATTAAAATAATAACCTTTCGAGAGAAGTTGCAGTTGTGTCGTGACTCATTGGTAGAATGTACACACCTGACTATAAATTGTCCTCAGTCTGGATCTATAGTGTGCCTGTGTGTTTGTAAGGTGGCCTGTTAACGTATCGTAACAACCACATAATTTGTCTACTAAGTCCATTAAAGCCTTTATGTTCTGCCTCTAAACAAACATGCCTGACAAAGCTATTAATATTCAAATAGTCCATATGTATATGGCATTTGATTTAGGCGTGTCCTTGGTTGCCGAGGCCTCTTTTCTCCAAATGTAAAACGCTGTTTTCATCCATAATGAATTTTATGATCGCTTTCCTTTTTTAGGGCGGCTGTGGCTCAGTCGGTAGAGCGGGTCGTCCACTAATCCACTAACCGTGGGGTTGGCGGTTCGAATCCCGGCCCGGGTGATCCCATGCCGAAGTGTCCTTGGGCAAGACACTGAACCCTAAGTTGCCCCCAATGGCAAGCTAGCACCTTGCATGCAGCTCTGCTACCATTGGTGTATGAGTGTGTTCTCATTAGTAAGTCGCTTGTAAATGTAAAAATGATATTTCTGTAAAGCTGCTTTGAGACAATGTCCATTGTAAAAAGCGCTATACAAATTGATAATTTTTTAAATTTTATGATAAATTTTTTCCTCAGTTTGAAACGCACAAGCCCACCGATTAAGGTTCTCTCAAAACAAATATGACGCAGCCGCGAGCCTTCTCAGGACGGCTATAACAGTCCGGATGCACGTCTCACATAATATCACCCATAAATAATTTCAATTCATTAATACAATCTTGTAAATTAAGGACTCGGGGACCATCATCTAAGTTTCAGTGGTGCATATTTAAAACGTGCCATATGAATTATTTCTGTCGTTGAGACATCAGTCGAGCAAGGACAACAGGAATAAAAGTTTAATGGAGAGGAACTTGATCAGACTGACACTAACCCTAGACTCACAAAGAACTTTTTAAGATCAACACGGTGACATGGTGCAATCAGTCATGTAGTATAGCCAGACAGGCGGCGTTCTTTCCTTCTTCAAGAGAAAATAAACATAAAAAGTGAGGGTTAGTCTAAGGACAGTTGCATGCCATGATTTTGAAAAGTCATGAAGTCATACTATATGATTTGTAATCATTGATCACGGTCACATTTTTAGTATTGTTATTGGTCTCTGGTATTATTTGAACATTGTAGTATGCAAATGCGTGACACTGTAAAATCACAGGCTCTCTCTCCGTGTTCGTCTGCCTGTTCTATCTGTAACACTGATTTTTGTTGTATCATGGTTTATGAGATGTTTTGTCCTCATATTGTTAAGAGTTGCAGATGTTCAAATGCCAGTGAATGACCTAGCCTGCCATATGCAAGCATGCTTTGCAGGTTGATGTTTATGGTGAATTTGAGAGCTTGAGTGTTTGAACCCTGTTTTGTGGTGTTATGTGCTCTTTTGATGTGAGATTTATGATTTTTGAAAAGTTATTTTTTTTTTTTGTATCTAAAAGAAACACATCTTTCTGTTCTAATGATCACAAACTGCCAAACACGTCATATTTCACAAGCTGTTCTCATTTAAGTGAATTTGATGTTCAGTCCCAGTGAGGTTATAATTCATTGGTTGGTTGTTTCATCACAACCTGGAACAGGTTGTCCAGGATAAAACCCTGTGCACTTTTTCCAGATTGCTTTACCCTTGACTTGACATGTTATTGAATGGTTCCCTTTGCACTTTTGACCGTAATAAATTGGTTAGTAATTAAGTTAAAGACACAATAATTGGGGCGGCTGTGGCTCAGGTGGTAGAGCGGGTTGTCCACTAATCGTAGGGTTGGTGGTTCGATTCCCGGCCCACATGACTCCACATGCCGAAGTGTCTTTGGGCAAGACACTGAACCCCAAGTTGATCCTGATGACAAGTTAGCGCCTTGCGTGGCAGCTCTGCTACTATTGGTGTGTGAATGAGACCCAGTGTAAAGTGCTTTGGATAAAATTGCTATATAAGTGAAGACCATTTAATTTTTACAGACTAAATTTGCTACTAGAATGGTGAAAATGTGTGTGTGACCATCGATATGACATTTCTCCAGACTGAAAAAAAAAAAAATAAATAGAAGCTGTGTCATCTTTTGATTTATTTTCACTTAGTAGATTTTAGAAAGGCCATCATTCACAATAACCAAGTAATGTGAAGGTCTGCGGAGATTTACAGTGTTGTGAAAACGCTGGAAAGCGTTCAATCTGAGCATCGCCATGCTCCATTAAAGATGCTGACATTTGTGTTGTTTCTAAAGTATACAGCAAAACATGACATTTTCCACACCCCTTTTTTCGGGCACAACTGTTAGTAGTGAATTCCTGTGAAAATAGAAGCTCTGAAGCTCCAGGGTTTGTCCTCCAGTTTGTTGGGTATTTAATGAGTCTTTATTGTTATTTCATCTTCCATCCATGCTTAAAAAATGAAATAAAATAAAAAAAAAAAAAGATGGAAGAGCTGTGCCTTTGGCTGATTTTCAAGAGAATTTAATGCCACGCTGTCTTTTGTTTGGCTTTGTTCTGCAGCTGGGAATGGAATGGTAGAGTGGGGGGGGGGGGGGATTGAATGTTTGCCAAACAGTCGAGGGCCTTGATGGGGGGGTCTAGCTGTACACAAAAAATAACATGATAGCAGGAGATCAAATTATTGTCTGGGTCCATTCAGCCTCGTTGAGCCAAGGCTGCATATTGTTTACGAGCGTGCGGCTGTGTGTAGCACAGATAGACGGCCGCACTCTCCTCAGGCACTGAAATGTGATCTATGATATTACTGAGCTGAGTGCTGTTTACACCCTTAATAACACTTTATTATTATTGCAATTGAAGAGGTGCAATTTGTCTTGAGTGTCATCATGTTGTCGTGTTTTTCTAGTAAACTAGTAAAAAATAGAAGTAATTAAAGCCTGAAATGAATTATTGTCAAGGATGTATACCAATCAAGATGCTCACTTTGTCGGTTGTGCTTAAATACAGCACCATAAAGCGCATGACGGTGGCATTTTCAGTTATATACTGTAGGTACCTGCAAAAATGAGTCATACTCTAGCAGAAGTAAAGATGTCTGGCAGAAGAAAGTGTATGCTTAATAGGATCTGATCTATTCATATGACATGATTTAACAGTTTCCGCAGCATTTAACCACTGATTATATATTGGCTAATGTGTGTGACTTCTTTCTTTTCCCCCACCTTTTAAAGTACCCCTAGGTTGACTTATTCTCCCATGAGAGAAGTTAATGTTTCATTTGCATAATACACTTAAATCATAACAAGCACTTGATGTGTATCACCGTCAGTATGCATAATCAGAAATGGATTACATCACTATTTTGTTTTGGTAAATGATTCTCAATACTTCTTGACTTAATTCATGTAAATATTTTTACATAGGCGCTACATAATAAAAATAATAAAATTACAAAATTTTGCTATGCATCTTACTATTTAAGTAAAAGTAATAAACTGTTTAAAAAGTACAGTACCCAATAAATAAAAGTGTTTAAGTTGATTTAAATAAAAGGAACGATGCAGGATATCTTCCTGAACTCAGAGGAGGAGACCGTGCTTCTCTGATTTATAATTCCATTTGAGTCCTTTTGGAAAGAGTGATCTTTGAGATTTATTTATTTATTTTTTTAAAATTTTTGGTTTTGTAAAGCTGGATTCATGCTCTGAGCTGAAAAAGGAAGGATGACGTGATGGCATGCATCTTTTCCCCAATATTGTTTTCAGTTCAATGCAAAGAGGATTCACTAAGGAGATGGGAAAAGAGGTAGAGACCAAAATACTCCCACAGTCGATTTACCCATTGTGGGGGAGGGACACTATTCCCATTGATGGTGTTGGTGGTGAAGCCCCCAAAAGCTAGAGAAAGGGGACCCATTCAGTGCAATGGGCGGCTCTGCTCTACTATGGGAGATGGGTGTTACAGCTTTTGTGGCACATGGTGGGAACATTGTCCTTATTCCAGTGATTTAATACTGCCAGGTTTAAGCAGCTTTACTGTGCCTCCTGACTAGAAGAGACTGAAGGTTGCCCCCTTAATCATTTCCACAGGGTAGGAAGTATGCATCCTGCATGCATCCTGTTGGTAGTTTTTCCTCTTCTTATGTGCAAACGGAATATTGACGTATTAGTCCATTATTGTTGCTCTATGGAACACTCAATATCTCATTAGTAGTGGAACAAATACAGTGCCCTCCACATTCACAGCCTTCTTCGTGCATATTTACCAAGGGTGCCAATATTGGTGGAGGGCACTGTATATGAGCTTTCCAAAGTAGAAAAAATATGCTGAATGAAGGACCGTAGCAGCTACAAATTATTTCAGAAATATAGAAAACAGAAAAAAAACAAGGCTGGTTATAAAACCAATATGTATTATAAACCTGTTGAAAGCTGAAATATCTTGGCCCATGCCACACCTTTGGAAAGAAAGATGCCACTATTCAAGATTTAATTGTGAAACACACTGCCATGATTTCCATGCAAGTGAAATCGAAAAAGTGAGCCTTATTAGCACAGCAGTGGAGAGGTTTAGTTGTGGTGTGGAATCTTTTAAGCTAAGTAATGAGTAGAAATAACATCATGAATGCCAATAATGCTGAACAAAGGGACTAAAGGACATTTATTTTAAATAGTACTTTCTCTCAACAGTTTAAATATTATGATCTAATGGCTACTAAAATAGCGCTCGGTAGGAAGGATTGCATGAAAGGTTCTCTTTCTGAGAAAAACCTATGAAATGTAGACTGGGAACTTCACCGAGTGTCCGGGGAACCACAAACAAGATTATGCGTTGCGGTCAGGTCAGACCAAATGCATACCATTTTGGGCACAAACACCATCGACACATTGGCAAGCACGTAGCGTTCCACAGGCTCTTTGTAAAGACGGTCATCATGCATTCTACTTCATGCCAGAATATTGTGGTGCAAAGCCTTGTCTCTGCCAGGAGGTTAAGACTTTGGAATCTTTCAACAACATAATCACGCCAAACATACTGCCCTCTTGGAAGACTGAGGTCTGAATGGAAGAGCGAAGCCCACATGCATGAAGAATAATGAAGGAGCATTAAAATGTCCTGATTGCAGGTCTGGACCAAAAAATTTCTCTACAAGTCTCTGCATACTTGTTAGACACTAGACGAATAGGGTCAGTGTTGGTATCTTTTCAAGTAAGTCTTCAGTAAATATTAATTGTGGGGTCATCAATCATTTTGGATTTAATTTTTTTGGGGTTTTTTTTTGCAGAAAAGGTTTGTGTAATATTAGACAAAAACCTACACAGACCCAGTCTGTTTAAGCTACAAATATTACCTCATTGCTAGTCATTTGTTGTACAAAAAAAGTTGCACTTGCTTTACTATCCTTGCGTTATACGAACCTTTGGAACATCTAGGCTTTATGAAATTGTGCTTTGCTCTTCCTCTTATCTGCACATTAATCACTCAGCTGCAAACATTTAGGTTAGATTTAGAAGTCAAGAGCCTGTCCCAAACCACACACTTCACACTAAGTAGTATACCAAAATATTAAGGACGGAAGATACAGTCACGACAGCTCAGTATTACAGATGTATTATGAGAATAAAATGCGTTTATTGTGCACATCGAGAGCTGAAATATGAGATCTGGTTGAAGGGAAGGTGGTAGCTCTGGAAGCCTCAAGGTGTGCTGGACTGCAGGCTGAATGGAAGTGCTTTACCTGAAGCTCTGAGCATATCTGGGGCTGTTGCTCTCAGCTAGCCCTCCAACTGTAGTTAACGAGCTAAAATATCATTTAGAGTACAAAACAATAACACTTGGTCGTTAGACTAGACACTTTCTCATCTGTGCATTTTATGTTTGAGCCTGTAAAAAAACAATTTGCCACAAGCTGGATTTCCACAGTAGCAGGTCAGACGAGCCGAGGGCTTGAATCAGTCACACATTAGAATAATATGGAGAAACTCCCCCTTGGTCACTACCAGCTTTCATGAGTTCCACAAGGATGCATTGGCCGACCATCGTCTACCATTCACTAGCTTCCTAACAAATTTGGGAATGAATAAACGCCTTACTTGTTAAAACTCCAGCAGTTATTTCCCCTTTTTACAGTATAGTAACCCCCCCCCCCCCCCCCCCCGTTTGTTTAATTTGCACTCTCATGGGCTCTCACGCCACTCTCCTTCCAGTCACTGTGAAGTCGGATGTCTTTTGTGCATGTATTTGTCATATCTGAGCTGATGTATACTTATAAATGTCCTACAAATTCTGATTGGACAACACTCAATATTACCTTTACATTTACGGCATTTGGCAGACTCCCTTATCCAGACCGACTTCCGTTCATCTTGTTTATACAACTGAGCAATTAAGGGTTAAGGGCCCGCTAGTGGCAGCTCGGTAATGCTGGGATTTGAACTTGCGACCTTCCGTCTTAACCACTAAGTTACCACTACACTTTATACAGTTACAGGAAGTTACAAGATCATAAGTTCAGGACTGTCATTAACTTTATATTTGTTTATTTTTTGGTTATAAGAAAAATAGTCTGCGAGATTAAAGAGACAAGTTAATGCTTCCATTTATAAAACCCTTCTTTTATCATGTGACTGCATGCAACTGCAGTGATCTTGATTTGGGATGGAAATTTGAAAGGCACAATAATCATCCATCCATCCATCCATCTTCTACCGCTTACTCCTTTTCAGGGTCACGGGGGAACCTGGAGCCTATCCCAGGAGGCATTGGGCACAAGGCGGGGTACACCCTGGACAGGGTGCCAGTCCATCGCAGGGCACAATCACATACACATTCACACACCCATTTATACACTACAGACACTTTAGACACGCCAATCAGCCTACCATACATGTCTTTGAACTGGGGAGGAAACCGGAGTACCCGGAGGAAACCCCCAATGCACGGGGAAAACATGGAAACTCCGCATACACATGGCCCTGGTGGGACTCGAACCCTGGACCCTGGAGGTGTGAGGCGGACGTGCTAACCACTAAGCCACCGTGCATTATTATTATTATTATTACTCACAAAACTGCAGGGCAGTGATTTCTTTATAAAAGATCCAGATCATGTAAACTCCTCTGCTGTGAAATAAGCTATTAATAGCACTTTGTGTAGAGTCATGTTGAATTCAGCAAGCTGACTACAGGCAAAATCTCAGTCTTGTCAGAGCGAAGGTGAATCAGCTAGAGGCACTTTCCAGGTGCATTCACACCGAGCTTTCACCATTGCCTTCTCTTCTGTGCATAAATTAAACATTTTCGCTCCAAGCCTCTGTGCCCTATTCTGTTCCACGACTATTTGCATGCCCCGAGAATCTAAAAATGTTTCCCAAGTGGACTGAAAAGGTCAGGCTAAATCTGCCTGGATTTTAGTGTGTCATCATGGTCACTGTAATGTGATCAAAAAGCTGTGACCAGGTGATGAGGCTGTCAGATGTTTTGTGATATATGGCTTCAAGTTCATATTCCTGTGGAGTATCTAATGCTTCAGTAACACATTTCTTTTGTCCTGTGTGAAGATTGTGTAATGATGCTGCTGCTGCTGCTGCTTCAGCATTTCTACCCTTCCCCGTTTTCCCATGTTTAGTCCTTTCCTCAGGCCTTGTTAGCATGATCGGCAGCAGTTTCTGTAGTGATAAGTAGCTCTATGCAGGGGCACAAAGATCTGTCTCAAATACAGACCCAGACAGACCTCAGTGTGACAGTGATTAATTCCCTTTTCCAAATGACGCACTAAATACAGGCTACCACCTCATCGACTAGAATGCAAATCCCATCCTGTGCTCAGGAATATTTTACACACGAGTGCTCGGTGTAGTACTACAGGGGTGTTCATTAGATGCGTATTTATAAGCGCTATGATTTGTGAATTTTAATTAATCTGAATGGCCATGTTGAGAGGCATTATGATTTTTATAAAATTGGCCATGGTTGTTGCTCTGCATTTGGTACGTGAAACATCACCACCTGGCAGTTTTCTGAAGTGAGCAAATCTTTCTCAGTCATTGTGCTTTGAAAAGTACTGCTTGAATTTTGAAAAAAAATAATAATTTTGTGCAGTAGTCAATTATTTAGAAAACCAGCTAAGACCTTTTTGTATGCACGGTACGGTTCATATGAAACGGTCTGCCTTTCTAGACTTTCGACACAGTAGGAGCTGTTCGGTGTGGATTTTCTCACACAGTAAGATTTTCACAAGGTGAACCCGTGCATCTGCTTGACAGTGATAAGCAGTGACCCCGTTCTTGTCCTATGTCTGTCAGTATATGAAATGTTGCTTAAGATAGTATGTTTTCTTGTGAAACGACTCCCTTTAATTCCACTTGAGGAACGCAATAATGAGAATTTTAATCTAGACTGCCTCTGTGTAGAAATGTGACTTTGCCTTTGGCTTACTTAAAGTCAAGCAAACGCCAAGCTCAGGAGTAGATATACTTTTTCATTCAACCTACCTGGATTGTCCTACCATCCTGGATTTCTGCTTGCACCTTATTTTGCTTTATAGTCTACCCTCAGCTCAGCAGTGTCGTGCCATGCTCTGTGGCTAAGGTTTATGTGTTTTAAACTAGTAGGTATTAAATAGCCAAGCCTGAAATTGTACCAAATATTAAAGATGCAGGTCATGTGATTCTTCAGTACATTGGTTAAGATGATTTATTTTTTTTTGTTCCATCAGACTACATGGTCCAGTTGTAGAACGTGTCTGCATACTTCTCACTGTCCAGGGGAAAGGCAGCACTTCATGGGATGGAAGAAACACACTAGTGCGCTTGTGTAAATCGGCGTTGTTAAACATTTGATGTTTTAAAGTAAATATATATACGTTTAGGCCTCCCTCACTCACAGTGGAGTGCTGTGCCTTGGACAAGGGCCCCATTGAGAGCGTCCCAAAAGGGGAGTGTTTTTAAGGGGGGGGGGATAGTAACCTGTTGCCAACACGCACTGGAGAAGTAATGCCCATAGGGAGGTGTAGAGAGGCCCTCTGACTCCACCTTACACTCAGAGGCTATGATGGAAAATGAAACACTTTATTAATGAATTGATAACACGGAGCGCTGCTCTTGAATACCTGATTCACCATTTGAAGTGCCAGGCTTCGAATACTGAAATAACTATTTGGCTATTCGACATGCATAGCGTCTACAGGAAACTGAGAAACTGTGGAAAAGAAAATCCGGCAAAATTGTGACTCCTGGAGAAAAAAGCGTCGGCAGCAGGTGCTTTTTAACAGTCCTACGGATGGGAAAAGGACAGATATGAGGCTTGTGGGACAAAAGAGAAATAATACATTTCCAGCCACATTCAGTAGAACGGTGGTAAAAATATTGACACTTGACAAAAAAAAAAAAAAAAATCAGATACAGTGTGTTTGCAGAATAAGCCTGCTCTCACACGCACGCTGCACGTGCAGAACATCTCAACAGCTCCGCTTTTCATTTCTGTAATCTTTCGTAGGTGTAACTTTGACATGCCAGGTTTGTCCCCGTGCCTTTTGAAAGTGTAGTTCATTAACAAACTTTAGATATTAAAGCTTGCTGCAGGGTCCAAACTCTTTCTAAAAACATTACTTAAGCCATTGTGTGTTTCTCAGAGTGGCGTCTCTATTAAACCGTCCCCAATATGACATGACTCAGATCTTTTCCTACAGTCTCGTTATATAATTATCACCTGAATTTATTTATAGAAAATCATTTTGAGGAATATGTGAATACAAATTAAGGCTTTTTGCTGATTATATGTGTCTTTTATAGGCCAATTTCATCAATCTTGGTACATTTTCTTCAACTTTTTAAACAAAAGCATACATCATTCTATTATTGCCTTAAGGGTTTTCGAAGCTTGTGTGGATTTAAGCGTATCTTTTCCCTAAGGCACAATTAATACAGATATTATTGGTGGAAACTGGCTTGATGTCTGTCTTATTGATCATGCAAGGATGGTTCTTCTTTCTTTTTTTTTTTTTTTTGTACTAATCATCGTTCTAATTCCCATCAATTTATAAAACAAAGTAATACCTGTGCATTCATTTCAGTGTCAGTCAGTAAATATACCAATCCAACAAGATATTTACTTGTTCACACTGTGCTAGTCTGAGCTTTTACAAACAGGTCGAACTATTGAGCTGACCTTCATTAAAGGTTTTGCTATGCAATTTATTATTTCTTTATATTACGTGCGTCCATCAGCTACATACACCGACAGCAGGGATATTTCATTGCAGTCTCTTGATTAAGCCATTTTAATTACATTTTTAAAATGATTTTTTTTTTCTTCTCTCCTAGCTGTTAACCGAATGTCCGTTCATTAACTCTTACTTGTATTAGGCAAAATGCACCTCAGTAGTACAGAGCATTTGGCCTTGGTGCATTTTGATTGGAGGATACATTGGTATTTCAAAGGCAGTGTTTTATATAACATACTCCATGTATCCTGTGTGGACTTTGTGAGTCATATATTGCTCAGAGAGCCCATCTGACACTGATGGATTGAAATAGTGAATTAGCATGATTACACATAATTCACTGCTCATCTCTGAGGGGCATGGTTACACTTACTTGCATACACACACGTGTGTGTGTGTGTGTGTGTGTATGGAGAACTATATTTCTATTCCCTTTTTGTATGTCTATATGCAGTATGGCTATAATACTGGGTACTTTCTAGGTTATTTTCAAGTAATGAAGGGTTAGTTTTTCACCCCTGTGAAAAATATATAAACATTATATAAAATATAATATTCATATCATATTATATAAAATGTAGCTCTGGGCAAATTCCAACCTATATTATATCTGTTTATTACAAAGAGGATACATTGTTCGATATCAGCTTTTGGCTAGTTTGATTTGGTGTACGCTTAGGATGCACTATAGACAGAACTGGGGCAGTGGTGGCATGACTGTTGAGGCTCTGGGTTACTGATGACATGGTCGGGGTTCAAGCCCAAGCACTACCAAGCTGCCACTGTTGGGCCCTTGAGCAAGACCATTAACCCTCTCTTCTCCAGGGAGGCTATATCATGGCTGACCCTGCACTCTGGCTCCAGCTTCCTGACGTGCTGGGGTATGCAAAATAAATAATTTCACTCTGCTGTAATGTATACGTGATTTAATAATTGCATACTGAAGGTTGAGCAGCTCAGAGCGGAACATTTTAAATGGTCTGCCCTTTATATAGCGCTTTTATCCAAAGCGTTTTCACTTTCTCTCACACACACACACACACACACACACACACACCCACAAGGCAGTAACTTGTATTCGGGAGTAACTTTGGGTTCAGTGTCTTGCCCAAGGGCACTTCGGTATGTGGAGAAATTTGGTCCGGGAATTGAACTACATACCGTCCGATTAGTGAACAACCCGCTCTACCACCTGAGCCACAGCCGCCCCATTTTCAGCATTGAAGAAAATCCTTGGAATTGAAATAAATTACATCAAATCCACACAGGATAGCAACATTACTTCGCTATGAATGAAAGACTTGTGGGCCCTCTGGGGATCTGGCATGAATGGACTGGAGCACTTTTAGAAAAATCAGTTATATGCAGTGTTTTCCATTAAGCTTTGTGGAAGACCGCAGCTTTGAAACTAGTGTTGTATTCTTCAGTGCTCACGTATGCATACCCACAGGTCTGCTCACTACTGTTCATCACTCCCACACTAGCTGCACTCCTACTGCCTAAAATTTGGGAAATGATATTCATCAAGTTTGTTATAATCTATCCCGAGAAATGTTCATGTTCCTGGTGAGATGGTAATTGATCTGTGTAATTTATCAGTAAAGCTGATAAATTACACAGATTATAGGCAATTATAAAGTTTATAGGCAAATGACATGCAAATAAGTTAATTTCTGTTATATATATGATTTTTAAGCAACCTAAAGAATCTTTTAAGACTTCATAATGTAGTTAGATATCCAAGTGAAAGGGTGTGTGATGGACGTGCTTGTCCTCCAATGCTTCTGCTTCTAATTTGGAGAGCCTGTAGAGGCTTTACTCAGCACACACTGACTTGGAATTTGATCCATCCTGCCAGGAGGTATTTGAGAAATGGGGGCAAATTCATATGCATCAGGGCTTTGTAAAGGATCGTAGTGGAGCCACTGAGATCAGTGGAGTAAACAAGACATAAAATTGAGGCTTGTTAAATATTAATGTTCAATTTGTACTGCCCTTATATTGGTTGTGTTGTATTTATAAAGCTGTTGCTGTTAAAAATAAATATATCAATGCAAAGGTTCAGTGCCAATTTTCATTTATGTTTTTGTGACTGTGCTGTGACATTTAGCGACTTTCCACTGAAAGTTGTTGGCAGTAGTGCTCCTGTCACTCACCTGGAGTATACTGATGTTATGGTGAAGATGAAGCAATGTCTGGGAAATGCAAATGTAGGCCAACATGGCTGGAAAAATGGGATTTATTTATTTATTTATTTATTTATTATTATTATTATTATTATTATTATTATTATTATAAGAATGTTTGACTTACGTTTCTTGTATAGTCCTAAAAACAATAGTGCTTAAAGTCATTGAAAATCCTGGAATTCATTATGAGGCATCTGTATGAACCCTGTAATGTCCACCTGCTCTAAAAGAATGAGATGGAGGCATTATTTATATATATATAAATATATACAAGTCTATCATGGATTTGTTAACGAGTGTTTTCTATACTTGGCGAGACAATTTTTGTTTTTCTTTTTTCTACCCGTTCTCACCCAGCATCATGTTTTTGATCACACTCAGCATGGTTGTAGTTTTGTTGTGGTATCATGCAGCAGGTGGCTTCCTCGTTCATGCCAACAGTTGCCACAACTTGGGCTGTGTACTAGTAGTGGCCCAGGGCCACAGTGGCCTTCTGTGGCTCTGGCCTATTTCCAGGTTCCCTCCTCTCCAGCTCTCTAGACCGCACTGAGGCGTGCTGCTTATCGCCTCTGGATCTCTGCCACTAACGAGGACTAGACTTCAGGAGATTTATCTGCATGTAAATACTTGTTTGAGCCCCCATCAATTATCTCCTGCTAGCATCTGCCCTCTGAAGTCTTCATAATGACTCTGGGAGTGATGTCTTTCATAAGCGTCGCGCCTCCTGCCAGCTCTCGCCATAGTCACACAGTCCTGATCACAGCCATTTCGCCTAATATTCCAGAAGCTTCTGCAGCCACTTCTGCACACTTACAGTAATCCTAACTCACTTCCCAGAATTGCTTGCAACAGAAGTGAGTGCTGTCCTTTCTTTCCTACTGCATTTACCTGTAGCACGCACGGTTGTGTGGGTTTTTTGTTTTTTGTGTTAACAGACAATTTTTCATAATAAATCAAAAATATACATAATGACCGAAAAAAGGTGTAGGCTGAAGCCTTTGCTTATTATGCCTACCCTTTATACATATTTATCTAATGAGCGCCACTCGCTTATCTACTCAAAATGCTTAAAAATATTTTTTCGGCAGATTAGTCTTTGTGAATGAAAGGTTATTGCAGTTTTCCCGAAACCGTTCCGAGGGTAAATGCTTCAAACACACTCTTATTTAAAGTATTCAATTTAAAATGAATATCCAGGAACTCGGATTTTAGGAACTATTTAACAAAGCTGTGTTTTAGTTACGCCTGCTATTTATAATGCCTTTTAACCTGGGGACATGTAAAAGACTCAAGTCTAGCTGCTCAGCCAGGGATTTTGTTTTCTTTCTTTTATTTTTTTTTTTTTTTAAGTTCACTGGAATGAAAAATTTACCCTGAATCATTAATTACCTCCAAGTCCATCAAGAGAGGAAGCATGTCTTGAGCCTTTGTGATTCATCTGACTGCTTGTAATTACTTACTGCATTGGTACTTCATTCAGTAACTTTAATTCAGTTTCATTGAAACGATTCTTTTAGCTTTAGAATTCCAAACATGAGGCTACTTAATATTTTATTATTTTTTTCTTTTTCATGAAGTGAAATGGGAGGATTATTGATTGTGATAAGTTCTGGGGAGTGAGCAGGAGTTCGAGAAGGAGTCTTCTGATTTGGTCGTTTTGTTCCACACACATTTCTTCTTGCATCAGCAGTTCGACATAAGTGGGAATCCTTGAGCCAGCACTTAAATCAAAATATTTTATCAAATGCATATCCCATGTTTTTGGTCCAGCATCTAACATTTAACCTCTTCCATTTATTATCTCCATTAAATCACTGAAATGAAATTGTGTGTTACAATTCACAAAATCCAGCTTGTATAGTATGTTCACTGACTACGTTTACATGGACAGCAATATTCTAATTATTAACCTTATTCTGATTAAGACAATATTGTGATTAAGGTGTTTTATATGAGTTGCTTTTTAGAATACTCCTTTTATGTCCCTGTTTTACATGTTATAGAACATAGAGCGATTAAGAGTACACATTACGTCCCCACGCTACACCGTCCGACGTTCCCTTCAGAATTTCACGTATCATACAGTTCTTCGTTATGGAACCGTATACAGTTTTGGGTGTTTTTTTAATTTTACGAAAGCTTCAAGTGCGGTTAATTATTTGTCATGCTATATGTGCAAATAGACAACAGCTTGAAGTCTTGGGCTGCGTCCCAAACCGCGTACTTTTCGTCTATATAGTAGCTGAGATGCATGTATTTCACCTACTATATAGCAGGTAAATACATGGTTTTGGATGCAGCAGTACGATCTTGTTTGCCGTAAAACGGTTGAGCACTGCTGCGTGTGTGCGCGCATGCGCGTGTTCTGTCGCAAAATGCGGTGAAAACTCCCACACAACGTTAATATCGTGATTAAGGTGTGTACATGTCTGTAATGCACGTCGATAATGACTAAAACAGGAATATTCCACATGTCTTAATTCCATTTGTGTTTATTTCGAGTATGAATTTAATCAGATTAAGTTGGATTAATAATTGCTGTTAGTTTCTTAGAGTATCGTTTTACTTGGTTTAATATCTGATTATTATTGTCTATGTAAACACACTGACTGTCCAATGAATTAGTCCAAATGAATGACCTATTAAAGCAATATGTAATTTGAACATAACACCAGATTATTCCAGTCTTTTGCAACTTTAAGCAGTAAATGCGTTTACTGCAACTGTTACTATGAGTTTGCGTGTCCTATATCTAAGAGTCAGAATTTAAAGGATCTTCAAATCTGAATTGCTTTAGGAAAGCATCAAGTCATAAGTTGCATCCAGTAGCCTGTGCAGTTTGTTTAGAATTATGGTGTTGCTTAAATTCAACATGATTACTTCCATAAGTTTGTTATAAATTAGCGCACCTGTCTAGCCAATGACAAGACAAATGATCTCATTATTAGTCAATGTATCTCAGGCTGCCTTTTCTTTTCAATTTTATTGCTGACTCTCTCTTCATTTCACTGTGTAGGCTAACTTGTTTGAATAATGCCACTGAGCTTTGCTTTATTACACTTTGATAAATGGTTTTACTTGGTTCGACATCACTTGCAGCATTTTCCAGACAGTTAATTTCTTTACATTTTACGCTTGGTGATGTCAGAAGGAAAGAATGATAAAGGGCTATTAGTTCTAAACAGATCACATCCGGGTCTGTGTCACATGCACTAGGTCGAACACAATTGTGCTGCAAGGCTGAACCACTTTTCCCATTGGTACTTCTGAGCCCTGGGCAAAATCTGTGAATTTTTGGTGCTTTGGGTTGGTTTTTAAGGAGAGCCCACACAGCTAACTTGATGGGAACTTCTTTAGAGAGAAAGAGAGGTAGCAGGCGTTTATGAAAATGCCAGTGTGTTGGACAGGACAAGACTGAACTGCAGCTCAATTCCTCTCACATTCATTGCAGAACTGAGTGTTATGGCCACAGTGGGAGGCATAATTACTGCAACTCTGTCTAGTTTGGCTGCAGACACATTGGGATGGTAGTGAGTCCATCACAGCAGGTGGTCTTCTCACCTCACAGAGAATTTCCTCAGCCTTTCACTTTGTCACTTGTATTGTTCCTGCAAGTCCAAGGTCTTGTTGCCCAACTAGCAGGAAATGGAATTGAAACTCTCAAACTCATGTATAGCTGAGGCATTTACTGTGTGCTCTCTTTTGTTCAACTGCTCCCAAAAGAAGTTTCCACTTTCCTTAAACTTTGCCACGTTGTCTTCTTATCCAGTTGGGAGACAATTATGCATTTTTTTTTTTTAAGGCAAACTGATTTAGTTGTTTCATACAAATGTATTTCAAATCCATTTTAGAATCGTGCGTGGGTAGAGATAGAACTATGATCTCTTTCCTTGAAAATGGACCTGCCAGTGCTGGTGTATAACTAACTAGAGACAGCTATGTCTCTATGGAGACAAATCAAAACCTGGAGATCAAACCCAGGCTCCATTGACTAAACTACATGCCTCATCCGCTGCTGACTGTTGCATTCTGAGTATTTAGCTGGCTAACGGGCTGCTTTAATGTTGTGCCCCAGGGATCTTGTTGAAGTCTGTTAGTAAATGTTTATCCCACAGTGAACACCTGGCTGGTTGGAGAACCTTCGTGCAGTGCATGGCTTCCCCTGTAGCAGCATGGTGGGAAGTGAGCTGTACAAACACTACTATGGTATCTAGCTTTGCAGTATGTTCAGGGACATGTGGATAAGCCCATTTCTCATTTAAGCATCAATCGTTGATTAAACCTTACAGATGGGCCTGTGTAGAGAAGGGTGTGACTTTGCTTTAATGTTTCTACCTATAATTTGGTCTTCCCTCAAAATAGTGTTTTTGCTTCTTCCAGATCTGCCATAGTTGTTACTGGCTTTTATCCAAATACCAGTAAGCTTTTTAATGATTTAATTAGGGGATACTGACATATGATAAAGTCCTCATCAGTATTAAATGGGAAACACTACTACTACTACTACTACTACTACTACTGAGTGTTGAGACTTTTGCATAATGCTTTAAATATAGTTAACTACCTATCAAACTTTTGCTTTTAAATGTACTAGCTGGTTTGCAATGCGACTGGTTGCAGTGGCACATGCTGCTCGCTAAGATGCTATGACCTTTTAAAGTGGTGACTCACAGACATTGTTAATGGATTTATTGGACGTAGACTTGGCACTCCAGCCAGTCAGATCATAAGAGCAGGGGTTCGTTCAAGAGTCTCATTATTTACTCCTTAATTACTCTGGCCTGGTCTCTATGCTAGCTTTACACTGCACCACACAGCATAAACCAGCTGAGTCCTCAGGGACATGGCAAGCTTCTGGAGGAAAAGCTTTGTCTTGTGCTTAAGCTTAATTAAGTCCTGCTCTACAGGCAAATGCTCTTATAGGTTTAGAGTCTTGTTGTGCAAACTAATGGGTGCGGAAGAAAGTGAAGTGCATTCAACATGCAGGAATGATCCTGATTGTGCACAGATACATTGATCAATGAAACGAATGTAGAGGATCAAATGGACAGATACAGGTGCATCTCAAATTTTAATATTGTTGAAAAGTTCATTTAGATTCCGTAATTTAATTCAAAAAGTGGAACTTTCATATATTCTAGATTCATTACACATAAAGTGAAATGTTTCAAGCCTTTTTTGTGTTTTTAATCCTGATTATAGCTTACAGCTCACGGAAATCAGAAAAGAATGTTAGTTTATGCACTCAATACTGGGTCGGGGCTCCTTTTGCACAAATTACTGCATCAATACGGCGTCGCATGGAGGCAATCAGCCTGGTCTGGTGTCTCGGTGTCTGGTGTCTCTCTAAGGGTGAAGGTGATGAACTGGCCAAGCATGTCTCCAGACCTAAACCCTATTGAGCATCTGTGGGGAATCCTCAAACGGAAGGTGGAGGAGCACAAGGTCTCTAACATCCCCCAGCTCCGTGATGTTGTCATGGAGGAGTGGAAGAGAACTCCAGTGGCAACCTGTGAAGCTCTGGTGAACTCCATGCCCAAGAGAGTTAAGGCAGTGTTGAAAATAATGGTGGCCACACAAAATATTGACACTTTGGGCCCAATTTGGACATTTTCACTTATTTTCACTCGTACAGTACTTTGTGTTTGATTTATTTTTCTTTTGTGTGTGTATGTGTGTGTATATATATATATATA
>JAFFST010049098.1:55544-76641 GCA_022414735.1 Noturus placidus | reverse complement strand
CCAAATCCGGTTTTAAACTTCTTCACAACAGTATCTCGGACCTGCCTGGTGTGTTCCTTGTTCTTCATGATGCTCTCTGTGCTTTAAACGGACCTCTGAGACTATCACAGAGCAGGTGCATTTATACGGAGACTTGATTACACATAGGTGGATTCTATTTATCAACATTAGACATTTAGGTCAACATTGGATCATTCAGAGATCCTCACTGAACTACCAGAGAGAGTTTGCTGCGCTGAAAGTAAAGGGGCTGAATAATTTTGCTCGCCCAATTTTTCAGTTTTTTATTTGTTGAAAAAGTTTGAAATATCCAATAAATTTTGTTCCACTTCATGATTGTGTCCCACCTGTTGTTGATTCTTCACAAAAATTTGAGTTTTATATCTTTATGTTGGAGGCCTGAAATGTGGCAAAAGGTCGAACAGTTCAAGGGAACCGAATATTTTCGCAAGGCACTGTATAGAATCAGCCAGGGTTGCTTAGTCCGCACAGTAGCTGCTGGTAACCAGTTTTGGAACGGTGTTTGGACTTAATAATCTTCATGTGGGAAAGGGCTGACTCACAGAAATAATAGTAGTGACTGGCTCCAGTAAAGCAAAGTCTTTAAAGGGTCTGTGAAACTCTGACCAACAGCTGTCAATCTGCAGTGCAATGTTAAACTGCGCACAAGCCTTCCACTGCCTCTCCAGCTCTGACACGACGTTTTGGAAGTTCCTGGTGCTGCAGCTTTGAGGACAGAAGGTGCATTTTCCTTTTAAAAGGCATTAACTGAGCTGATCATATTGACCACGATTATGTCTTTTCCTTGCAGCTCCAAATTAAGCTCATTTAACATGTTGGACAGATCGGTTAAAAATGCCACTGATCATCATTGAGATGGGTGTATTCTGCATGTTTAACAGCAAAAAGAAACTCGCTTATCTCCAGACAGAGCTCTCAAATCTCTGCAGGAATTTACCCCTACTAAGCCATCTCATGACAGTGTGTAGGAGCTCAGTGTGGTGAGAGAAAAGACGAGATCTCAGACTGGCTGTCCTGTATGTCAATGTGAACATTTTTTTTTTTTTTTTGAATGGCGATCTACCTCCACTTCCTTTGCGATCGACCTATTGTGTACCCCTGCACTACATAAAGCCCGCAACATTGCTAAGGAACTGGTGCCCCTTTTCACCCGTGTGGGGATTCCAAAGGACTAACAGACCAAGGTAGCCCTTTACATCCAAAGTAATGTCTGATCTGTGTTTCGGCTGTTGCAGGTCAAACATCTGAAAGCATCAGTCTACCACCCACAGACAGATGGGCTCATTGAATGATTTAACTAAACCCAGAAACGGATGTTGTGCAGGGTGGTAGATGAGGAAGGGAGGAACTGGGACCAGCACCCTCCTTTTCACCGTCAGAGAGAGCCCTCAAGCATTTCATGGGTTTCACGCCATTAGAGCTCCTCTTCGGACGGTGACATTGAGGACTATTGGACATGGTCCGGGAAGTGTGGGAGGAACAACTCTCACCATTTCGCTCGGTCATCGATTTTGTACAAGAGATGCAGGATCGCCTGCAACAGCCTGGTAAGTGAGCCACCACCCAAACATATCGTATAAACCTGTTGAAGTGGATCGAGTCTGCTCCAGTGTTGTCTGCTTTTGCTACCCTAAACACGGATCACAACGAGAGTGCCTTGGTCCGGCAGGGAGAGGACCCAACTCCCACACAGACAGGAGCTGACAGATCTCATGGACCAGTTCACAGATGTTTTCTCAACGACTCTAAGGATGATGCAACTGGTCCACCACGAAATTAAGACCCGCTATAGCCTCCCCCCTCTCAGATCTCACAAAGAAAGGACAACCGGACCTGTTGAAATGGTCGGCAGGGGTGGAGCAGGCGTTCCAAGCACTGAAAGAGGCTCTCACTAGCGCCCCAGTATTACGTAACCCGGACTTCACCCTGTCGTTCCTGGTACACACGGATTTGTCAGAGACCGGAATGGGTGCCCACCTCTCGCAGATTTTCGATGGAGAAGAGCACCTGGTCCGCTACATCAGCAGGAAGCTGTCTCCGGCTGAGAGGAAATATGCTGCTGGGGAGAGAGGCCCTGACAATTAAGTGGGCGATCGAGCAGCTGCGCTACTACCTGGCAGGTCGGCACTTCTCTCTGGTGATGGACCACACACCACTGCTGTGGATGGCCAAGGCCAAGGACACCAATGCCAGGGTAACACGATGGTTTCTTTCATTGCAGGACTTTTCTTTACAGGTCAAATACGAGGCAGGAGCCCAACATGGGAACGCAGATAGCCTCTCACGATGCAACGCGCTGTGGGCCCACAGCGGCGGTAGGCTCGAAGCTGAGGGGTGGGTACTGTGACGATAGGCCAGTGGCCGGCATACAAAAGAGGAAAAACGTTCCTCCCGCGACTGCTAAATAAATAAATATATAATAAATATGACTGCTGCCAGAGTTCTGAAAGGACAGCTCTGCTTCAGCACTACTAATGTTTTGGACAGCTGGATAGCGCGTGGCTGCAAGGCGGGGCCGCAGAAACACACACAGCTAGTGGCTAATTATCAGCGCAGCAGCTCACCACCATCCAGCAGTCGATGGGAGTGTAAAAAGGGCCTTATCTCCTTTAACAAAGGGAGAGACGGTCCCTGAAATTATGCTAACGTCCTGTTTGGTTCTTTTTCAAGAGGATACAGACACTGCAGAAGAATTCGCTCCCTGGCTGCCTCCAGAGCTCCCTGACCACCACACCACAGGCCCACTACAGCCCCAAGGATGACACCAACCCCCGAGCACCTCACTTCACCACATCTTTTTTCACCCACACACTCTGCTGAATTAAATTCTCCAAGTTCTGCCCCTAAGTGGCCTCCTGTGTGTCGATGCTCAAATAGCCACAGTCTAAGATCGCTGCACATCTTATCAGATACATTGTATCCTATAAAATCTGTATACTGCCCAAGCCTGACTGAAACGAATACATTTTATCATCAAACTGGAACAGGTTAGGACCACATACGCCTTACCGCTTATAACCACTTGAGAGGCTCCCATGGATTTAGCTACCAACAAAGTGACCAGGCCGATCGGTCCTATAGGAAACAAAACAGAGGCTGTTTAAGGAATTGATTCATATTAGTGATACAATGTGTGTGTTTGCTTTGGATAGTGGAAAACTGCATCTCCATTAAGCTGTTTTTCACTGGACTGTATCTTGAATAGAGACTGACCCCACTTCAATTCGGTAAGAAAAAAAAAAAAAAAATTATATATATATAAATAAATAAAAGTTAAACCCCCGATTAAAGAGAAGAAAATATATTGAAGTGGTATCAGATGAATCGGAATTTACTGTGTGGACTCCAGTATAAAACGGTTTATAGTCTCTTCTTATCCAGGCACAACTTAGTGGTATAACCTAGTGTGCTAATTTGTTTAGGCCTAAACCAGATGGTCAGAAATAAAAGTGTCTGCATTGAGGTGAATGGAGCAGCTACTTTGGTCAAAAATTACTTAAAAGTTATACCACTTCTTAAAAAGACCGTGTTTCCTCACTTCTGAACTTTAAGCCAAGCCTTAAAAGTCCTTTGCCATCTGCCTTATTTTTGTGTTTGCACTATAATCATGAAAAATAGGCTCCTATAAGTGAAACATTCTACACAAAATAGAACGATACTCATCATGTAATAGTAAAACCACTGTCAGCTCAGCAGAAAGGGGTATTAACCTGCTCCACAGATGAACACAGAGCTGCCCAGAGTAACTCCGGCTCTCCTGCATGCGTGAATCCCAACTGAGAGCGGCTCAATCAGAGCCCCTTCCTCATAACTCAAATTATCAGGAAGCCTGCACAGAGAAATGTAGATGATTACCCGAAGAGAACACTGACACAAAGCCTGACCTCTATTCTTGCAATATTTTTAATTTTTTAAATCAGCATAATGTTGGAACATTTCGAAGACAAGTGTACAGTGCATTACATTTTTGGGAAACTGACTTGTAGCAGAAGTTGGCGCTATGTTTATAGTATCTGCAGAGGCTCCCATCATCAGGTGGTGTGGCACAGAAGAACACAGTGGGTGATAGGTTGTAGCGGCCATTTTTGAAAAACTCGTCCATTTCTCTGGGAACTCCAGGTTCAATAGCCACCCTGTCACCTAAATGGACAACAAGTGGCAAAATAAACCGGATTCAAAAGTGGCTAATAATAAAGCTGCATAATTTATCATTTGTTAATTATTAACACAATATTCAACTTTGTAACACTAATATCACTGAAGGCTATAAAAGTCCAATACCTAATTGTTTTTATTATTAAGTGTGTGATTATCCTGACCAGTCTGACACACTACGTGTTGTTCTGTGGCTGTGTGAAACCAACAAACATTAATCATTTTGGTCTGAACAGTGCAGATTAATTTTTAATCATGCTTTTCTCCAGCAAACCTGGTTTGAGGTGAGTGACTGCAGAGCCCACTTTGACCACTCGCCCTGCTGCCTCATGGCCCAGAACCATCGGCTTCTGAAGGACATAGTCCCCAATCCGTCCATTCTGCCAGTAGTGCACATCAGAGCCACAGATCCCCACCGAGTGCATCTGAAGTAAAACCTCTGAAGGTCAAAAAGACAAAACACAGAAGTCATCAGTTAATTACCATGTTTAATGTAAAAGCAGGAACATCCCCAGACTCTGCTGGACTCATTAACGTTGACAGATTGAAGACAGAAATGGTGGTAGACACGTTAGTGCTGAAGACTTCCTTTTATTCAGCAAATACAAATGATTTGTGTCTTTTATTAAATGTGTTTATATTTCTCTCATTCAGAAATGAATACTCAAGAATCTTCTATAATATTACAAGTCCAATTGTACCACGGCACTGTTGAATTATTGATTCTCTAAATGAATAATTAATTTGTGCTGTTATTTAACAAAAGGTCGGGGTTTTTTTGGTTGTTATTTTTGTCATATGAACTTGAGCAGGGAGCAAATAAAACAGGTGAGGGAATGACTCTTTATAGCTTCTATGTAAAATCAAGAATTCATAACATTATAACTACAAATGGATAAAAAGCATGATGTGTCCTTCATTAATAAATGAAATGCATTATAAGAGGAATAACGCACTTCGGTGTGGTAACAGTAACACCGCCTGTCAGGCTGCACCACACCACATTTGGATTAGTTTAAATTATTTTTGTTATTTTGGATGGTATTATTATTATTATTAATTATGATAAACTCATTAGCGCATAATGGATAATAATTCCAACATTATAGTATCTTATCACAAGCCTCTAACAGCTGACTGACAACAAAAGTACCAGAAGCTCATTTTCAGACAATAATTCATAGTTTAAAACCTTATGAAGGAAACAAAATGTCCGTAAATTCTATATAAATAATTCAGTGCTGTCAACCAATAGCAACTTTCCCTCTCAGAAAAACAAACAGACAATTTGGCAACACTGCAAGCAGTCAAGGGGGCAAAGGTCATTAAACATACATTTTCAATATCAACTTTCACCATTAGGAAAACTTATTAAAATGTGTTTAATCGTACCATCAGCTCCAGGCTCTGGAATGGGACGTTGTTCCTGCAAATAACAACATTAACATTAGAGAGGCAAAGCACACTGATTCAGTGACTGGGTGACGACTTTCAAAACAAACTGTTGGGTTTTTTTTATAGAAACACGTTAATTCATTAAGATAGTTGGGTTTAAACGAATTTATCATACCAGCCTTAAATCGCCTTTAGAATGCAAGACCAGGGAAAGGTTGTCTTTCTCCATTTTCTCCTTTCGTTCACTTGAGTTTCATATAAAGCTGCTTTTAATACCAGCAGTGACTGCACGCGACACTTGTACACTATTTATTTTTCTCACCCGTATTCCGATAGATCCCGCCCCCTACACTAAGATTGGTTAATAGAGCCCGCCCCTGTGCCACGATTGGCTAGTATCTCATGAGTGCACAGCAGTTCGCGTCACTGTACTGTAGCGAAAACACGACGTCGCGGAAGTAGAGTGGCGGATGACTTTTATTTGAAAAATACGCCAAAATAACATTTCTAATATTTATTTGTGCTATTTTATAAACACGTGAACAAACTACACATTTGGAGATAATCCTTTTTCTTTTCTTGTCACCTAACTGTTTTATTCATTTAAACAGTAAAATAGGATTAAAGTAGACAAGCTTGATATTTTCGTATCTATACCACTAGCCAATCATGGCCCGTGAGGTAGAAGCTAGTAGCCAATAAAATTATAGATTTATATGAATATGGTGGGGAAAAATAACGGTCATATGACCTGCACCTCCTTCTTCCAGGTGTTGTGACGAAAAAAGCACCCAGTCTGTTAAAAGCATTTGTAGATAGTCGCTTGAAAACAGCTGACACAAATCAATAGCGCTCTCATTCCACGTCACATTCTGTTGAAATTAAAGTGCAGATATAATTAGAAAGTGTGTTGGGGTACTGTTTTGACAGCTGTTTAGCAGCAAGATGAGGACTAGGCAAATTCGTAGAGTCTGTGAAATTCTTTCAAACACGGAGGGCAGAGAAAACTGCAGTGCTGTTTAAATCCACTAGATGTCCTCAGTGTATTACAGTAAATAGTACTGTTTGTTTGGATTAGATCAGCCTACAAAAGGAGCTTGTAAAATGGCTGTAACAAAAATGTATCAGTATTATATAACACATTTGTATTTTGTATTGATGTAAAATATAAATAAAAAACACTTACAACTATTATTATTATTATTATTATTATTAATAATAATAATAAGAAGAAGAAGAAGAAGAAAATCGTCTGAACTCATACACTTAAATGGAACCATTGTAATTCACCTTGATTGTTCAAGTATCCTATATATACACAGCTGTGCTTGAAAGTTTGTGAACTCTTTTAAATTTTCTATATTTCTGCATAAATATGACCTAAAACATCATCAGATTTTTACACAAGTCCTACAAATAGATAAAGAAAACAGAAAACTTGATTAAACGAATGAGATATTATACTTGGTCATTTATTTATTGAGGAAAGTGATCCAATATTACATATCTATGAGTGGCAAAAGCAGGTGAACCTTTGCTTTCAGCATCTGATGTGATCCCTTGTGCAGCAATAACTGCAGCTACATTTACATTTATTCATTTAGCAGACGCTTTTATCCAAAGCGATTTACAAATGAGACACACTCACACACCAATGGTAGCAGAGCTGCCATGCAAGGTGCTAGCTTGCCATCGGGGGCAACTTAGGGTTCAGTGTCTTGCCCAAGGACACTTCGACATGGGATCACCCGGGCCAGGATGCGAACCACCAACCCTATGATTAGTGGACAACCCGCTCTACCGTCTGCGCCACAGCCGCCCCATTCACTGGTAGAATTCACAACTCACTGTTCCACCAATGATGGCAACTCATCCAGGCCCAGATGCAGCAAAACAGGCCCAGGATACTACCACCACCATGTTTTACACATGGGATAAGGTTCTTATGCTTGAATGCACTATTTTAAATTATCCCAACATAATGCTTCTCACTTAAACCAAAAATTCTATGTTGGTCTCATCCATTCACAAAACATTTTTCCAATAGCCTTCTGGCTTGTCCACATGATTTTTATTAAATTGCAGACAGGCAGCAATGTCAATTTAGAGAGCAGTGGCTTTCTTCTTGCAACCTTGCCATGCACACCATGGTTGTTCGATGTTCTCTTGATGGTGGACTCATGAACATTAACATTAGATGGGCACAGACCTCCTGTCAAGAGGGAACCCACTCTAAGTAGACTGGCACCTCCACCCGCAAATAGTGGACTTATTGTGGGAGAGATTTGGCCGGGCTGCCGTAGATCTCTTCACCTCATGCGAAAACACCCATTTTCCTATGTTCTTCTTGCTAAGGGACAGGGACACACCCCCCAGAGTGAACGTACTGGCCCATCCATGGCCCAACGTGCTGCTCTACACATTCCCTCCCCTTTGCTTAATAGCCCCCACTGTAGCCAGGGTGAGAGTTCAGAGCCTGACCCTCATTCTGGTGGGACTCAGCTGGCCCAAGGCATTGTGGCTGGCGGAGATAATTCCCCTCCTGTATGCAAAGATGTGGCCCCAATCATTATGCACAGACCTCTTGTCTAAGGCAAACGGAGAAGTCTATCACCCCCACCCAGACAGGGTGGCCCTCTGGGCTTGGACCGTGACAGGGCCAACCTAAATGCAATCGGGCTCCATCCACGTGTGGTCACCACCATACAGAGTGCTAGGGCCTCCACCACACATTCATTATATTAGTCTAAGTGGCATGTGTTTGAGGAGTGATGTGATGGGCATCTCCTGATCTCCTATCAGTGTTTGGTTTCGGACATTTTATGTTTTTTTGCAAGACCTTATTGACGGTTGTAAATCTTTCCCCCTATCAAAGTCTGCCTACTGGCTATTGCTGCATGCCATATTCAGTTTCATGGTACAACAATGGGTCAACACCCCCTCGTTCACCAGTTTATGAAGGGTGCTGTCGCTCACTTCCAGTCATTAGAAAAGCTGTTCTGGAATGGGACCTCTCCATGGTACTGGAGGCTCTGTCCCAACAGCTTTTTGAGCCCATGGGGGAGATTTCCCCTAAGCTTCTGTCCTTGAAGATAACTTTACTCCTCACTTTGCCCTTGGAGTGGGCTCATCGTAGCCTTCCTCCCTTGAGCCCTCTTCTCCATCTTGAAGCTTGAGCTCTCAGGCTTTGCTTATTCATGTCACCAGCATGTCCTCCATGTTCTGCCTGTGTACCACTATCACCCTCATGCATGGTGTTACCAGGCGCGTCATTATGGGACGTGTCAAGCACCACCTATCTAGGTGACCATCCTCTGGTTTACAAGGCTTCACTGTGAGTATGTTGGGCAACTGGGGAGTTGTCCATTTCTCCCATAGGTGGAGCTCAAACATGAGATGATGAAAGAGAACAATAGGTTCCATAACCCCAGTTCTCTGAAACATCGAGTGGAGAGATCCACCAAGCTTGCCCCACTTGCTGCCTGAGAAGCGAATTTGCTCACTGAGGAAGAGGAGCATGCACAGGTCATTTATTCACTCCAGTAAGGTGCATGGCCTTACCTGGTATTCGACACGCGCTCCTATCTGTCATAGTCAGACTTGGCGCAATTGGATGCTTATACATAGGTCAGGTACGGATGCCCTTCCCATCTCTCCACTTGATGTTTCAGAGAACCGGGGTTACGGACAGTAACCTATTGTTTTAAACTGGCTAGATCAACCATCAGACCTTAACTCAACCATTTCACTTTATGAAGTGGACACTGAAGTGAGAAACAAACAACCCCAGAAACAAACAACAACTAGAACAAAGCTGCTGTAAAATTCTGGAAAAGCAACACAAATGAAGAAACCAACAGTTTGATGATGTCTGCGAGGCTTAATGCAGTTATTGCAAGCAAGGGATATGCAACCAAATATTAAGTGTTATTTACTTTAATTTACTTCAAGACTAATCGGTTCCTATACTTTTGCGCACCTAAAAATTGGGTGGTCTGATACAAGGTGCCTTTTAACTAATCTAGATGTAAATACTAGGAAATAAAATCTGAAATCCTCTTGTCTCATATTCATATTTTGAACATGAATGGACAACTCAAACCCACGTGTCTTTGGTGTAGAGGACAAACAATAAAAAATAATAATGAATTGGCCTTGCCGTTCCAATAGTTTCGGATGGGGCAGCATATAGGGTTTATGTTTTTAGTCTATGTGGTATGCCACTAGCCAATCAAGGCCTGGGAGGGAGATGTTACTAGCCAATCAAGTCTCCGTAAGCGGATACTAGTTGTTTATTGTCTATCGAGGCGGGGTTTTCCCGAATAAGGTGGGGAAAATAAAGCTCATATTTCTCCCACATTTTCCGATTTTATAAGCATCCCTGAGTTATTTAATACCTCCCAGTACGGCCATGATGTACAAAAAGTACAATTAAAAATCCCTGCCTGCTCTTTTACACTTGGCATTTTATTGCTATAACGTTGCCAGTGTCCCAATACCTCACACGGTCATAACTCCAGCCTGCATCTGACCGGAAGTTGCCCGTACTGTGTAACCACGGTGACGCCACACGAGCACCGTCGAAGTTCACATCCTGTTGTAGATCCACTCACCTCCTGGTGATTTTTAAAACATTCCGAATGAATATAGATGATATACTCGATGAATGTCAAGCCAAGAAGTGGGAGTCGTTAAATATCAGTCACCGCGGTTTAGTTTTATTGCCCGCGCGCATTTCAGAGCTGATCACTTTAAAGAAATTATTCCTGAACGACAACCAGCTCATTTTGCCCCCTGAAGAGGTAAGAAGGAAAGTGAAGGAGCTGTGTTAGACAACTGGCACTACATTATCCTATATTTCCTTCTAAATGCACAAGAATAAAGCGTTATATACTTAAGCATAATATTTAACTATACATACAGACACATATATACCCCCAAAATGTAGTTTCACTTAAAATATTCATATACAAATAATACTAGTTAGATTATGTGCTACTGATTATGAGTTAAATCAGAAAACAGCCTGAGAGATATGTTGATATAATATTAATATCCCAGGCATGAATCCATAATACACTTTTCTGCATAGTGTGGATATTATCATCAGGTGCAGTAACATCATAGGTGTTGTAAGAATTCATTGATCTATTTTCGTAAAAATCATTCCCACTACTATTCCTTGTTAAATATTATTGTGAAAAATATATTTTAAAGTTTTGTTGATGCGTTGTTAAATTCAATTAAATTTTATTTGTATAGCGCTTTTTACAACAGACATTGTCTCAAAGCAGCTTTACAGGAATATCAACATTATATACAGATATTCAAAGTGCAAATTTATCCCAACTGAGCAAGCCACTGAGTGGCAACAGTGGCAAGGAAAAACTCCCTAAGCTGTTTTAAGAGGAAGAAACCTTGAGAGGAACCAGACTCAGAAGGGAACCCATCCTCATCTGGGTAACAGATATTCTGAAAGAGTTCATTATTGATTTATATGAACTTTGTATGGGTCAGAAGAAGCCGTAGTCCCAGCAGTCAGGAATTGGAGCAGATGAATTCTCCCTCCAGAGGCAGGACACCAGAGACAGCTCACGCAGTTCCAGGAGAGCAGAATGGACCAGGAGCTTCCAGTATCTCCATAAGATCATGTGTAGCTCGAGAGAGGGAGAGAAAAGATTGTTAGGACTGGGAATTAGCATAATAGAAGGTCTAGTCAAGGTAGGCTAGAGTGAACAAATACATTTTAAGCCTAGATTTAAACACTAAGACTATGTCTGTGTCCCGAACACTAATTGGAAGACTGTTCCATAACTGTGGAGCTCTATGAGTGAAAGCTCTACCCCCTGCTGTAGCCTTCACTATTTGGGGTACCGCCAAATAGCCTGCATCTTTTGATCTACAGTGGGGGAAAAAATTATTTGATCCCCTGCTGATTTTGTACGTTTGCCCACTAACAAAGAAATGATCAGTCTATAATTTTAATGGTAGGTGTATTTGAACAGCGAGAGACAGAAAAACAACGAAAAAATCCAGAAAAACGCATGTAAAAATGTTTATAAATTAATTTGCATTTTAATGAGGGAAATAAGTATTTGACCCCCTCTCAATAAGAAAGATTTCTGGCTGGCAGGTGTCTTTTATACAGGTAACGAGCTGAGATTAGGAGGAGTGCCTACTTAAAGGGAGTGCTCCTAATCTCAGATTGTTACCTGTATAAAAGAGACCTGTCCACAGAAGCAATCAATCAGATTCCAAACTCTCCACCATGGCCAAGACCAAAGAGCTCTCCAAGGATGTCAGGGACAAGATTGTAGACATAAACAAGGCTGGAATGGGCTACAAGACCATTGCCAAGCAGCTTGGTGAGAGGGTGACAACAGTTGGTGTGATTATTCGCAAATGGAAGAAACACAAAAGAACTGTCAATCTCCCTCGACCTGGGGCTCCATGCAAGATCTCACATCGTGCAGTTACAATGATCATGAGAACAGTGAGGAATCAGCCCAGAACTACACGGGAGCATCTTGCCAATGATCTCAGAGCAGCTAGGACCAGATTCACCAAGAAAACAATTAACACACTATGCCATAAAGGACTGAAATCCTGCAGCGCCCCTGCTCAAGATAGCACATATACATCCCCATCTGAAGTTTGCCAATGAACATCTGAATGATTCAGAGGACAACTGGGTGAAAGTGTTGTGGTCAGATGAGACCAAAATGGAGCTCTTTGGCATCAACTCAACTCGCCGTGTTTGGAGGAGGAGGAATGCTGCCTATGACCCCAAGAACACCATCCCCACCGTCAAACATAGAGGCGGAAACATTATGCTTTGGGGGTGTTTTTCTGCTAAGGGGACAGGACAACTTCACCGCATCAAAGGGACGATGGACGGGGCCATGTACCGCCAAATCTTGGGTGAGAACCTCCTTCCCTCAGCCAGGGCATTGAAAATGAAAAGAAATTACTAAGTCATTACCAAGTAATAAGTCATGTTTTGCAGAGAGGTCAAATACTTATTTCCGTCATTAAAATGCAAATCAATTTATAACATTTTTGACATGCGTTTTTCTGGATTTTTTTTTTTATGTTATTCTGTCTCTCACTGTTCAAATAAACCTACCATTAAAATTATAGACTGATCATTTCTTTGTCAGTGGCCAAACGTATAAAATCAGCAGGGGACCAAATACTTTTTTCCCCCACTGTAAGTAGGCATGGCGGATCATAGAAGACCAAAAGATCGCTTATATACTGTGGCGCGAGACCATTTAGTGCTTTGTAGGTTAGTAATAGTATTTTAAAATCAATGCAAGATTTTACTGGGAGCCAATGCAGTGTTGATAAGATTGGGGTGATGTGGTTCTAGTTAGGACCCTCGCAGCTGCATTCTGAACTAGTTTATGTTTCTACTGAAACATCCAGACAGTACAGCATTACAATAAATAATAATAAGCTTCACTACCACTACTATCACTTTGCCCATCACTAAAGGAAAGCCAACATTTGACCATAAACTACTAAGCTCTTTGATTGGATTAGATTTTACTTCATTTTAGCCAAAAGTCACTTCAGATAAAAGCGTTTGCCAAATAATAATAATAAAAAAAACAATTGTAAATGTCATTTTGATTATCCTGTATCTTCCTGTATAACCCTAAACCTATGCAGATTCTTCACCTTGATCAGCTTGAAGAACTCATCCTGGATCAAAACCAGCTGACTGTGCTTCCTAATAACATCAGCTCACTGAAACACTTGACATACCTGGGAGTAAACCATAACCCTCTCTCCGTCCTTCCTGAGGCTTTGGGAGAACTTGGAGAACTTAGAGAGCTCTGGGCCATAAACTGCGGACTCATTTCCATCCCACAATCTATTGGAAAACTCGGCAAGTTGCAAAAACTTGGTCTGAGTAGCAATTCCATCACGACTTTGCCACCACAGTTTGGGAGCCTCAGTAGCCTGAAGTGGTTGAACTTGGCTGATAATAAAATAGAGGATGTACCAGAGGATTTGAAAAACTTACAGTCGCTAGTCTTCATTAACTTGAATAAGAACAACTTCAAAAAGATTCCAAAGGCACTCACAGGTTAGTTACATGTCTGAAAAATATGCAGAAACAATTCCCAAATAATATGTTTTCTTCTGAAAAGTATCAAGAAAGAACGGGTTACACAAAGAGAAATTATATAAAAGGTGTGAGTCTTTATGTGATACATAAGGAAAAAATAAATCATTAATTGCCTGATAGGTAGGCCTAAGTAATGGACAAGAGGCTTAACATTATTGCATTTCTCTTGTACATTGTTGTAGATACATTGCTAGCACAGTTCTTGCAGATATCTATGTTTATTTGGTATCTTAAATCTCTTTTCCAGAAATGCCAAGTCTACAAGTTCTTCTTATTAACTTCAACAGTATTACCTCACTGGAGGATGATTTAGTCTTAGGTTTCAGCAGACTTATAAAACTTGACCTCAGGCAAAACCCATTAATGCTCAGACCACATCACTGGAAGGTAAGAACAAAAATGTAATCTAAAGTGCATGCAGAAAATTTTGTATGTGCTATCTTATGATTTTGGGCTTGTAATTGTTTTTCTACCTCCTGTAACTATTATTTTAATCTCTCTCTGTGTTTTATTGCAGGGTCTAGATTTTATATTGCTAGACAGCACAGACACTGCCATGGACGATATATGATAAATACACAATAAATCTGAATTGTCCAGTGTTTGGTTTTCACAGGAGTGGTTATCGTGGTTATAACAGAAGGAACTAATGTGAAAGATATATTATAAACACACAATGGAGTATCTTTAATTGGTTTGGCAGGCTTAAATCCTGAACAAAGAATATAACATTATGCTCACTGAGAACAGGTTAAAATATAGCACTTAACAGCACTAGGTGATGTTTTCTTAGTAAAATATAATGTGGTAAACTATAATTGAGGTTTAGAAAGTGAAGCATTACATTGTTAGATATTAAACAGTGTCAGTAGGCAGTAGATGGTGCTGTAATGTAGGTCATGACAATATGATAGACTCAAACATTACATCTAAATGTTAAAAGTGATGAGCAGATTGAAGTGCCTTCATTTTAAAACTGATCACAATATTACATTTTGACATAAATAATTGCCTTTATTGTATTTATTATAATACATTATTTGTGTATTAGGGTTATAGATTTATTTTTTGAAGTGTATTATTATAACATTGTATAACAATATTGTCATGATTCTGTAGTTTAAAAAGTTACCACATGCACACCTGTACCTGTTGTCATTAAGCAGCCTTTTCTTCAAAAAGGTAAATAACATTGAAAATACCTTCACTGTGAAGGTGCTTTCACAGGATTAGTCACTAGCACACAGCACTCTCACCGCTGCGGCCTGGGTTCGAGTCCTGGTCAGGGAACCGAACCTCAGCCACTGGAGGGTTGCACAAGCTAGTGTTTTCCTTTCTCTAAACAGAACACTTCTCATTTGAAAGATTCTCATTAAAAGTTCTATTTTGGTCTCATCCATCCACAAAACATTTTTCCAAAATCCATCTGGCTTGTCCACATGATCTTTAGCAAATGCAGACGGGCAGGCCTTGGGTAGTCTTGCCAAGTCTTGCTCTTGGTGTGATCTTTGTTGATCGACCACTCCTGAAAAGGGTAACAATGGTCTTAAATTTCTGCCATTTGTACACAGACTGTCTTGACTGTGGATTGGTGGAGTCTAAACTCTTTAGAGATGGTTTTCTAACCTTTTCCAGCCTGATGAACATCAACAACAATTTTTCTGAGGTCCTCAGATATTACCATTGTTTGTGCCAGGATACAGTTCCACAAACACGTGTCTTGAAGATCAGACTTTGACGGATCCTTGTTCTTTAAGTAAAAGAGTGCTCACTCACACCTGATTGCCATCCCATTGATTTAAAACACCTGACTCTAATTTTACCTTCAAATTAACTGCTAATCTCAGAGGTTCACATACTTTTGCCACTCACAGGTATGAAATATTGGAAAATTTTCCTCAATAAATAAATGACCAAGTATAATATTTTTGTCTCATTTGTTTAATTGGGTTCTCTTTGTCTACTTTTTTGGACTTGTATGAAAATCTGATTGTTTTATGTCATATTTATGCAGATATATAGAAAAAGGGTTCACAAACTTTCAAGCACAGCTGTACATGTTTATCTGTAAAAATACATGCATGATAAATAGATTTAATTCTGCCACTATATTGAATGATTTCTGACAAGTATTATATTTAATTGAATTTAAACCAGTAACTGAAAGCTTCTTGTTATGGAAAATTTCTATCACACATTGTTCCATACATGGTGCATCTCACAACAGGTATATAGGTTTCTCTTTCACATACAATATTTACACAGTGAAATGCTACAATACTATGGCTCCCTGCTCACTTTAACTAGAGTTACAAACATTTATAATTCATGACTTCCCCACTATTTCTCTGAAATTCTGTCTTAAATAAGACAACAAACTACACAGACCTAGCCTCACTGAAAACAACATCTGTACCACTTTATGTCCATAAATAAAAGTGTTCTCTAGTACAAACTGGTGTTACAGTAGATTTACAGGTCAGATTTATTGTCAGTTTTGTAAATGGGATTTAGCTGTAGTAAAGAGAGAGAGAGAGGGAGAGAGAGAGAGAGAGAGAGAGAGTGGGAGAGAGAGAGAGAAGGAGAGAGAGAGAGAGAGAGAGAGAACCATAAATCTGCAAGGTTATGGCCAAACATCACAGTGTGATTTATATCCTGAGAAACTTACCTGCTAGTATTTCACAAGAGAAACAGCAGTTTAAACAAGGATTTTGTTTGACATTATATTGGTACAGCTTAGCGTTCTTATAATTCTAATATTCTTCTGTGGCCTGTAAACTGAACCTTTGCACATTACAGTGCAATATAATTTATGCTGAAAATACCAACAAAGTCACAAGACTAACAAAAAATAAAAACGTTCCTATTTTCTAGTTGCCTAATGATGACAGATTGTTAGATTCGCCAGTTTTGTTTATCCGTTGGCCATAAGGAACAACACAGAACCCATAGATTTACATAAGCTCTAGTATGACCTTCAGACATGTTCCTTATTTTAATCCATCCATTTTCCATATCGCTTATCCTACACAGGATTGCGAGGGAGCCTGGAGCCTATCCCAGGGAGCTCAGGGCACAGGGCCGGGGGACACCCTGGATGAGGTGCAAACCCATCGCAGGGCACAGTCGCACGTCCATTCACACCCTGCGGACAATTTGGAAATACCAATCAGTTTACAATGCATGTCTGTGGATTGGGGAAGGAAACTGGTGTACCCAGAGGAAACCCCTGAAGCACAAGGAGAGCATGCGAACTCTGTGCACTTGGGGCAGGGGTGGCATTCAAGCCCCCAACCCCAGAGGTGTAAGACAAACGTGATAACTACTGAGCCCCCATGCCCATCCCCTTTATTAGAATGATTATTCTTATTGTTTATATTATAGTCCGCAGTGATGAACGCTTAGATGGCAGAATACATGTCTTAATCATTGGCTTGTGTTGTATTTTTTCCTTTTCTCAAATGTGTCCATTTTATTCTTCCAATTTGAGCGCGCGCCATTTTCGACTCTCTTGGCCATGGTCCACGATACATTACGTTTCCGTAATTTTGATACTTTCCTCATTTAAACCCGGTCACCTTTATCAGTAAGTATTGTGGGGGTGTGGCAAGGAATGAGAGGACTTTCAGGGTTGCCAAATAATTGTATGGAACTCGTCAAATAAACATCTTGATTACAATTTGAGTTCTTGTCCAGCGAATAAGTAGAGGTGCGCTTGGAGGGATTAAATCACCCACACCTGGCAACCTGGCAAACTTCTGCCTCTAGTCATAGAATGAAATCGCTCTACCTGGCTGCATTTACGCAAAAGCACCAAAGAAGCAGCGCGCTTTCATCTTTGCAAGCTTTCTCCTCTTTTTCCCCTCCAGCATTTGAATCACCGCTAAAGGAAACTCACAATGACTGGCCATAAATGGGGTTATGGTGAAGAGGATGGTAAGCTGACTTTTATCAGGCTTTGCTACCAGGTCAGGTCTCAATAGTTGGATTCAGAGTCCTCCAGGTTTGCTGCTTATTTACACTGTAACTTAACCATAGAGTGTTTGAGTCAGGGCAAAGAGGAACGTTATTTCTAGCATTTATTTGAGCCGACCACTATTTTCACAAACAGCTTGGTGGATTAGTTCACAGTGTCGTGTTCTGGTCTGGAGGAGACTTTTTAATGCAAAGAGGCCATTAGGTTAAAGAGAGCATAAGCAACGTGTCTGCACATGGATAACTGTATCATTCCTGTTTAACACAGCTTAGAGAAGGTGACTTACAGCAGCAAACCTAAAGGAATAACACTTCTGTTTTCTGATACAAGATATTAGGGTATTATAACAAATACTAGGGATACTAGGGGTATACCAGATCTTATACCAGATACTAGGGATATTAGGGTATTACACCAGATACTAGGGCATCTTATACCAGGGATACCAGGGTACCAGTTACTAGGGTATTTGACATGCCTAAGCACATTGATTTATCATTACCTGTTGCTTTCTAAAATTTTGGCAGGTCCATCTGCATGGCACAAATCGTACCCCATCGCTCAAGGTGCCCGCCAGTCCCCAATTAACATTGTACCTGAGGAGGCAGTTTATGACAGCCGCCTGCCGGCCATCTCACTCAGCTATGATAATTGCACTTCTCTTACTATATCCAACAACGGGCACTCTGTGGTGGTGGACTTTGAGGATATGGATGATAGATCAGGTTGGTCTGAATCATCTGTTTTTTTATTTAAAACATGGTTTGTTAAAAAATATGTTGCTTTCTTTACCGAAATGAACATTTTCTGTAGCAGTTACTTACCTTTAATGGAAAGGTTATGTTTGGAAATCTTCATATTATCTTCACCATTAGGCTATATACTCTCAAGCCTTGATGTGCAACATTCAGAAATTATTATACCCAATAGAAGGCTGAGGTTAGACTTAAAAAGTGCTTTTGTAAACACAGACTGAGAATACTGGTTATGCTGACTGACAAAAAAAGCATGTAGCCATCTTGCATGAGGTTCCAGTGAGTCAGCTAGGCTTTTAATGGGATATCAGTATCGGATTGGCTGACACAGAGCTCTGATCTCAGCATCATCAATATTTAATTACCCGTTTAGGATTTACAGCCATTTTTTTTAAGTGGAGTCCCTCCACTTTCACAGTCTAAAAAGTCATTGGACAAACTCACTTAATTATAAATGTAAGGATTATCTCTAATTATTGGATGCAAATCCTTTGCAGTCAATGATTGCTTGAAGTCTGGAACCCATGAACATCAAAGTTTTTCCCTTGAGATGCTTTGCCAGGCCTTTACTGCAGCTGTCTTTAGTTGTTGCTTGTTTGTAATGAGTAAAAGCTGAAAGTCTACATTTTAAAATCCACTGTGTGGTATAGAGAGGCAAAATTACAAAGAGTTTCACTGTCTACTTATGGACCCGACTTTACATTGAAAGTGTCTGATCCAGAAACACACTTATGCCATTACCTCAGCATGATTTTGGCTGACACATGTAATTTCTCCTCTGACCCTGTCTGACCACTCTTCTATGTAATTATTGCACCGAGCTTTTTGTTTGTGTCAGTATGCCAAGCAAAGTTATAATTCCCCCCATGAAACAAATATGCTTGTGAATGAAATGAAATTAAATGAAAAGCCGTGGTGAGTGAAGTGACATATCTTTCATTTATTTTAAATTATTGCACGCTAAAATCTGATTCAGAAAAAAAGGTGGAAAATGTATAATAGATTTAAAATATAATTAGGTATGTCAGGTAAGGGTGTTCATTCTTGTTCACAATTTTCCCTTTAAATCAAATGTAGATAATCAACAAGTGCTTGGTATGTTAACATGGTTTATGTTCAGTTTTGCATTGGAGCTATTATGCTAATCTACCTTAATGGAAATTTTAGGATGACTCATACAAAATCATTTATATAAATTAAAGCACAAATCTTCATGCACTTGGTTCAAATGAAATTTAGTTATGTAATCTCATTAAAAAACAATTATGTAAAATTGATGAATTTAAACTTCATTTAGATTTTATAATTTGTATAACTTCCAGTTTTATGGTACAATTCCACAAAACTGCCCAAAATTCTTATTCTTCCCAGTATATAAAATTATGCTTAGAAAAAAGGTATTCTGCTTGTACAAAGTAACTGGTCGAGGACAAAGTTTTACTCGTCCTAAACCACATCAGTAAGTCTGCCTGAACAGGATGTCGTTTGAGGCAAGTGTTTCGAAATATATTTGTGAAAGGTATATCGTAGGTATATCCATTACAGCCTAAAAGCTCTAGTATAAAACTAAAGAACAACAAACACTGAACATCTTAGTTTATTGACCTTTATTGGCTTTGAGACAATGTACCATTGTAAAAAAGCGCTATACAAAATTGATTGACATCATTTAGAGTAATGGTGAAAATAGTGTACATGTGAATTTTTACTTTGCCTTTTCAGACATGGCATATTGCAAAATCCTGCACATGTAACATGCAGTAGCCCATACATTAGACACAGAGCTCTTGGAATCTGATCACTAGCTGAATCACTCTTCTCCCATGACAGTGATCCAAGGAGGCCCACTTGAAAATGCATATCGACTCAAACAGTTCCACTTCCATTGGGGAGGAAAAAACTGTGATGGCTCTGAACACACTGTCCGTGGGAAGACCTACGTGTCTGAGGTGTGAACACCAAAAATGGGATCTTAAAAAAAATCACCAGAACCTCTTTCTCTCTCTCTCTCTCTTTCTCTCTCATATCTTACTGCCCTCTTTTCTTTTCTACAGCTACATCTGGTGCATTGGAATGCTGTGCGCTATCGTACATTTGGTGAAGCTGCTGCAGCTCCTGATGGCTTGGCTGTGCTGGGCATCTTTATGGAGGTTAGAGCTTCTCAGATCCTGGTTATGATTTACAGGCACTTTTAAATTCACATTAAAAGAATAAAACCATTATATATATTAAAAATTAATTAATTTAAGGGAATTATTTTAAAATACACTTATTGGTCAAGTGAGAATATTGTAAATTTTTAAAGAAAAAAAAACAGTTGGAAAATTGTTGGTGGCAGTAGATGGTATTCAAAACACATTTTATGTGAATTTAAAAATATCAATCTAATTTAATTAGTAAGCAAAGCATGTATACAGTAGTTCAAAGTGGACCTTAGAAATTCCCAGGTTATTAATGCAACTTAACGCCTTTACTTTTATTTTGGTGTTCATTATTTACAGAAAAGCGATGAACACGCAGATCTACACACTATAACTGATGCCTTGTACATGGTCAAATTCAAGGTATGTCTTTTTTTTATTTATACATTTATGCATATGTATGTATATATATATATATATATATATATATATATATATATATATATATATATATATA
>JAFFST010049098.1:43554-54577 GCA_022414735.1 Noturus placidus | reverse complement strand
CTCCACAACAGTATCTCGGACCTGCCTGGTGTGTTCCTTATTCTTCACGATGCTTTCTGTGCTTTAAACGGACCTCTGAGACTATCACAGAGCAGGTGCATTCATACGGAGACTTGATTACACACAGGTGGATTCTATTTATCAACATTAGACATTTAGGTCAACATTGGGTCATTCAGAGATCCTCACTGAACTTCCGGAAAGAGTTTGCTGCACTGAAAGTAAAGGGGCTGAATAATTTTGCACGCCCAATTTGTCAGTTTTTTATTTGTTGAAAAAGTTTGAAATATCCAATAAATTTCATTCCACTTCATGATTGTGTCCCACCTGTTGTTGATTCTTCACAAAAAATTACAGTTTTATATCTTTATGTTTGAGTCCTGAAATGTGGCAAAAGGTCGAACAGTTCAAGGGGGCCGAATACTTTCGCAAGGCACTGTGTATATATATATATATATATATATATATATAAATAAAATTAGTGAATGCTGTGCAAAAGTCTTGGGCACATGCAAAGAAATGCTATGTAGTTAAGATGCCTTCAAAAATAATGAGATTAAATGTTTCTATATAAAAATATAAAGCAACAGTAATAAACTAAACAAAGTCAGTATTTTGTTTTACTTTGTGTAGATTTATAAATACATTTTCTGGTAAGACATACAAATGTGTTTGGAAATATAAAGTCATAAAATAAACATCTGTAACACCATTTGTGTACAAAAACTATATACAATATCTTCACTGAGAGTAAAAAAAAAAACTTTTGCAAAAAAAATTTTTGCTGCATTTTCATATCTTCATCACCTTTATGGCTATATACACACAAGCCTTGACCTGTGTTATTCTTTGATTTCAAGGGAAGCATCGCAAATTTCAAAGGTTTCAACCCAAAGTGCCTCCTACCTCCTAGTCTAAGGTTTTGGACCTACCTTGGCTCTTTGACCACTCCTCCACTGTATGAAAGTGTCATATGGATTGTTCTGGCTGAACCTATTAGAGTCTCGGATAAGCAGGTGGGTTAACTAAGCTTTAAGCACCTGCAGGTCTGTGTTAACGCATTTACATCCTGCCACAGTACTTCCTCATGGTGGTCAGATTTGACCATCATATGGGTTTTAATCATTTGGATACTTAATAAAGAGGTTAACCAGTGGAAACGAATGGTGATATCACGGCTCAGTTGAAGTGATCATTTGGTGAAAAATGAAAAAAAAAAAAAAAACCCAAAATACAACCCTTTCCCAAAGTTAAAATAGACACTTCTTGTTAGATTCATTTGCGAGATGTGGCCCAATGTTTGATTTGCATTAGGCTTGCAGCCATAGATGTTCCCGGTGTTGCATTAAGCTTGCAGCGATAGATGTTACTGGTGTTTGGGCTGCACACCAATTACATCACTTGCCCACCGCAGCTCCAACCCCACTGTCGTTTTTGGCTTTTTATGGTAATAAAAGTAATTTAGTTCAGTTAGTCGAACAAACACTATAATTAAAAACTGAACGCGTCTGCCCAATTTCAGCATGAGCTGAAAATCCAAAATCGAGTCGCAGCACAGATCAGCAGTAGTCAGATTTCATTTAGCACGATTTAGAGTGAGGCGAGCTGACTGACAACACGATGGTAGAAGTTTTGGTTTAAAAAGTTATGTTTAATATAAGCGAGTTTGTCATTGTACTGTTTTGTAGTTGTGTTTTTCATTAAGAATAATAATGAACCCACCATTCAAGCAACTGCTGCCATTAATTCGAAAGCCGAAGGTGCAAGGGCAGTGTGTTCCTAAGCAGTGTGTTAACAACAGTAGCTTTGAAGTTTTAGTGTTTTATTTTTGTATGAACAATATTTGAATTCTACAGTGCCAATTTTATGCTCTGTGTGTACAGATACACACTGTCCCTACTTTTTAGTTCTCATGTGCTTGGGATTGGCGCACACATTTCTGTCAGCCTGCACATTTTGGCAGTGGGACATTTGTCAAGCTAGTATTTAACCACTATTGACTTTATAGGCAGTTTAATTTCCAGGAATTGATCTTGAAATTGAGGTTCTTGGTAACTTTCAAATAAAAAATAAACGATTAATTTTTCAAATCATTATTTATTGGAACAGCATGGCAATTGACTGATTGGGTGACTCATAGCTATAATTTTCAGTTATGTTCTTTTTATAAATTGGATGTTAAATTTGGAGTCAGAAAAAATATTTACTTACAATAAATGCATAATATTGCCATGCAGTGAACTGATGTCCCGTCCATGGTGTAGGCTCCAGATCGACTGCGACCCTGATTTAAATAAAACTGTTACTGAAGACGGTATAGATGATTGAATGAATGTCTAATGCGGTAATGTGATCCAGCTTGTGTTAGTGTTTACAGTTGCCATTGTAAAGAAAAGGTCACTCAGTAATTGCAGATTACTCAATGACGTGACCTCAGTCTTTTCCAACAGTTGACTCATGAACAACTTTCTGTCACGGCCTGTGAAGCTGTAAGCACTAAACGAACAGCTTCTGTAGCACTAAACAAAACGTAGGCAGAAGGTTCTCCCGTTCTTGTTGGGTCATTCCAACAACTTGGCCAGTGGATTCATTTCAGGAATGCAAGCCAGTTCTTTGAACTCTTCTTATTGAGAGACAGCTTTTATGTCTTTGTCTGAAGTTGTCCACTTGATTTTTTTTTATTTTTTTTATTTTTATATATATTTTTTTGACTCAAGTCAACTCTCCTAGTGTATATCAACGTTACTGATTACATTGTGGCTCATTTTCATCCAGCTTTATCAGTGTGATGACACTTTTTTGTAATCTCCTCACTAGCCTATTGTTTTGCTCAATATTGAAATCAGCCAGTCTAGCAACATAATTGTTCTATGGTAATTTATCAAAGCACACAATAGAAATACACTTCTTCCTCATATTATATTTTATAGGCTTCTCCTTCTTCTTCTAAGCTTTATAATTGATGAGTAAAAAAATGCATATTTTAAATAAATATTCATAAAATGCAGCTGTAAATATTTACATCACGATTAATATCTTCAAAACTAAAACTTTTGCTCTCTTCAAAATTGAATTTAAGCAAAACTAGTGTATACATCAAATTCAATATAAAACAATATTGCAGTTGATGTTTACTAGATAAGGAAGCCAAAAACACGTCAAAATCTGAATAAGTGTTCAGCAGTTATCTTCAGGTAAACTATAGTGGCGTCAATTTAAAAATGTAATAATAAAGGGATTCATTTTTCCATATACCACCATACCGACCCCCTGAGTCCATGCTTTGAAGAACCAGTGGGCTAGATTAACCTTCCCCTGTTGACCATGTGTGCATGTGTGTATTTGTAACACAATTCCATCCTATAAGCCCTACATGCCAAGGCTGTTTCCCAAGTCTTTGAAACTGTATGGATTGCAATAGCTGTTGTGCATTAACTGTGCTGGCTTATGAAAATCTCTGGAGATACTCAGTGGTGAGAAGTTTGTATTAAATAGAGTATATTGTGATTTTATTTTTTTCACCACCTATCAGTTACATATCAACACACAAAGCACTCGCATGTCTTTTCATGTCTGCAAACTGAATTCGTAATAGACATGAACTAAACACTTCATTGTGTACACTCATCAAAATAAAAGTCAAAAATGTTCTTAGATTGTCCTTCTGATAGAACCGTGGGGTTCCTATAACAGACTGCAGCAGGTGGGAGCGTGGCTTAGGGTGGGACTGCACTGTTTGGGAATTGTTTGGAGTAATGACTAATGTGGCACACCTGAACCCTGTTTTCCCTCGTACCCCCATCTGCTATGTAGATGAGAATGAGTTTGAGAACCTCTTCAGGAAGCCAACACCTCTTAACTATTCATAGATCCCATGATGAAACCTTGTGTATCTTATGTAACACAGCTTTTGAGAACTTAGCTTTTCTTCTGTCCTTCCAGAACCTTCTAGAAATGTTTTTATCATTTTCCCTCATGGAATCTTTATCATCTAAATAGTCTGTAATACTTGATCAACTTTATGAAGCCCAAGATGTCGCATCAGCCTGATTTAGAATTTTGCTGCTTTGGTGTTTGATGCAAATTTCTGTTCAAAAATGAAAAGAAGAAAAAATGTGTACTGTATATTGATTGTTATAACAGGACATCAGGTGTCTCTCAGGTTTTATGCAGTGAGGGTAATTACATTTGCATTAATTACTGGTTTTCCAATAAGAAGTTCTTTCTGATGGTGAGCTTATCTATGTAGAAGCGAAGTGGACAGTTCCTGTGTATGTAGGAACTGCCACATTACAAATTGGTGTTTGATTAGCAGTAGCAGTACTAATTATGGCACAGGAATTTTGTATGTATGTGACTTTATTGTTAAAATACACCTGTCTACGTGCACAAACCAAAACTGAAGTAGATGCACGTATGTATTTACATGAGATTTACTACTGCAATCTCATGTGCAACATCCTCAGTAGGTACACTGAAGCTTTATGTATAGTTCATTTTTCACTAGTTATTACATTATATTGTTTTGTGTTGTATAATATTATTGTAAACACTTGGGGTCCAAAATATTTTTTTATAAATACAGTCCCCTCTGAGAGTATTGGAACTGAAAGGCCAATCCTTTTGTTTTTGCTTTATGCTGAAGACATTTTGGGTTTGAGATAAAAAAAAAAAGATTGAGATAATAGATCAGACTTTCAGCTTTCAATTCCTGATATTCATATCATGGCAGACCTCTTAATTTTAGGTGAGATAAAATATTGGAACAGGTAGTCTTAAAGTACAAGTGGTGCTTGAAAATTTGTGAACTCTGTGAATTTTCTATATGTCTTCATATTGGACCTTGCCGTTCCAATTGTTTCAGAGGGGACTGTAACATTGTTTTACATTGCTGGATCGTTTACATTTAAACCAGTTAGCAAACCAATATCAGAGGAAACTGTAAAGAGTGCCTAGAATAATACTTAAAAATATTTTTTTATTTTTTGCTGTCAAGAGCAAGTGTATTCCAATGCACATAAAACTGGGTTCATTATTCCTAAAATGAATTGGATTGTTTGCATTTCTAATGCTCTCCTTCTTCCCAATGGCTATAGATGGGAAAGTTCAGGATGTTGCTCTTTAATGCTGAAGAGGAAGAACAGACGAAACGCATGGAGAACAACTTCCGCCCTCCACAGCCCCTGAAGGGCAGGACAGTCCGTGCCTCCTTTAAGTAGCCGACCAGTCACCATACTAACACTGAAATGTTTTAGCATCATCTTTCTGCAACTTGGAAGTCTAGACACTGTTGTTCTTTAACTGAAGTCAGGCACATTCTGAGACTCAGTAATATCAACCCAACCCCAATAAGCACTATGAAAAGCATTCCTTGTTGTGTAGGTGTATGTCATATTGTAGCTTGCCAAGAAACATAAATCATGTCTTGAAATTGAGATGATTAGATCTGAGCTGAAGATGCAAAAATACAACCAGGTGTTATATTTCATTTTTCCACTGTGGGTTTTACTTTTCTATCAAACAGATGAATCATAAAACAGTACAGGCATGAAGTCCTTCCTAAAGCACACCAAGTGCCTGAGCTGTGTTGGAGATCTTCTATAATCCATCATGATCCAACTTGTGCTGAGTGATCCACTCTCAGGTGTGTGCAGTGACTCAGTGATCACATGACCTGGGACAAGCCTTCTGTTTTTCCACATCATTTGGATAGTAACCAGCCTCTGGCAAACCACATTTAAACTCTTCACTCCTTATCCCCACCAAAGTTTGGAACTCATTATGAAATACTCCAGAGATTTCAGGTGTTGCATTAGATTACTTGTTACTGTAAAGCTAGTGATGTTTTCACTGTACAGTGCTCGCTTTCTTCTTTCAAGTCTCTGCTGATGCTTTGTAATGTCCCATATTGACATAGTTTAAACCCCATTGATTAGGAAGGCATAGCTAGTAAAATTAGTAAAATAATTCTCATCCAAATATTCGCTTTTTTTTAAAAGTGGAATTATTAAAATTGTTGATTCCATCGGGTGTGTGGGGTCTTACTTGGAATCAGTTGCCATTGGATATCCACCTTGCACCTTCCATTACCATATTTAAAACGAGACTAAAAAGTTATCTGTTCTGTCAGGCTTTTTGATCACACTTTGAATTTTTACTATTGTCTAATGTCTGTTTTTATTTAGTCTTATTCTGTTTATTTTATTTCCCCTACTCTGTTCAGCACTTTGGTCAGCTTCGTTGTGTGAAACGTGCTATATAAATACATTTTACTTACTTACTTACTTCTCCAGAGCATTAAAGCTCGACAGAATTACTGTTTGAAGCATGATATTGGTCCACTGACACACAAAAGAAATCAGCATTTCCCCCTTGACATAATTTAATGTCTGTTTTGCAGGAGTGCTGGTATTACTCATGCTGCTAATGTATTTATTTGTGGAGTTCATTGAAATCCAGGCTAGCTAATTAATATGGTTTAAAATCTACAGAAACCTGGAATGCCTTCAAAAGAGTTGATTGAATTTGGGTCAGTGATGAACGCTGCTGAGTTATTTAACATATTCTTCACAATGATCTCTGCGGCTGCTTCAGCATGGTTACAGTTTATACTGAATCAATGCTATTATAGTTGGGTTGTATGGTGTGTAAGAGATGATTAAAAAGTCACAATTTCCTGAATAGAGAAAGGCTTCATTTTACCAAAGGATATGTGGGCGTTATTATAAGAGAGTTATGGCAGCTTTGTGTTCTTTATTTAGTTTTCTTAATTTAGACAGACTTTCGGTCTTTAATTTAGAAATAATATGCTTACTTGCACCAGGCTTACAAGTTTTTATATATATATATATATATATATATATATATATATATATATATATATATATATATATATATATGTCACATGTATTTGTGTAGTCATAATATGGTTTACAAAGAGATATCTAATGATTAAAATGCCTCTTAGGATTAGTGGAGGAATTTGTGCATGAAATTAGCTATTTGTTGTCATTTTTTTAAAATTCCAAATATAAGAATATCATGGTTATGTGAATTACAATAAAATTAAAAAATGACTTTCACTGTTTTTTCCCCCCTTCTTTTCTATTTTACTGCTAAACCATCAGTTGATTAGGAGAGCTGCTTCTTTGACTTAAGTTACTTATTCATGTTATGGTTATCTAAGACGAGTGTTGAAGTTTCACTGAGGATCTTCTTGGGTCCAGTTACCCAAAACCCTTGAACCTCGATTACATTTTCACAGTAAGACACTGTTAAAGTAATTGTGTTTAGGTTTTGTAGTATGATACTTTTGGGAATCTCATGTGATAACGTGCATGCAGGTCTGTAATGTTGCAGTGCCCCACACTGCCACTTTGAGGCAAAGGAAGAATTAATAAGAAGCGTGCATAATTTTTTCTCATTGGAGACATACTGTATGTAAGTTTGCAAAAATTCACACACTGTTGGAATTCTATGATTCAGGGAATGTGTAAATAAAGAGAACTAGTCTGTATGTTTGTTGCAATGTGACACGTTCACTAGTTACAAGAGGAATTTCCGGTCCAATGGTTGTTATTATTATTATTATTATTATTATTATATTATTATTATTATTATTATTATTAGTAGTAGTAGTAGTAGTAGTAGTAGTAGTATATTACAGTTAATTTATTTTAAATGTTTTATTGTCTCTATCTTTTTTCTTTAGGTAAATATAGAGTGATTGTTTAATTCCATCTTATTTGTATAGCACTTTTAACAAGGGACATTGTCTTAAATATGAGCTAAAATATCACTAGAAGTCCTAAAATTTTATTTATTGAGGAAAATGAATCAATATTGCATGTATGTGAACCTGTGCATTCAGTATCTGCTGTGACCCCCTTGTGCAACAATATCTGCAGCTAAACATTTGTGTTAACTGTTGATCAGTCCTGTACATCAGCTTGGAGGAATTTTAGCCCATTCCTCAGTACAGAACAGATTCAACTCTCGGATGTTGTTGGAGTTCTCCAAATGAACTGCTTGTTTCAGGTTCTTCCACAACATTTCTATTGGATTACAGTATGTACTTTGATTTGGCCATTCCAAAACATGAACTTTATTCCTCTTTAACCATTTTTTGTAGAATGACATGTGCGCTTGGGGTTGTTTGTCTTGCGGCATGAACTTTTTCTTTAGATTCAGTTCAGAGACAGATGTCCTGACATTTTCCTTTAGAATTTGCTGAAATAATTCTGAATTAATTGTTCCATTAGTGATGCCACAAATCAGGATCAAACCATAGTTCTACCACCACCACCATATTTCACAGATAAGGTTCTTGATCTTATTATGGTTCTTAGGTTCTATATTTTCCTTTCTCGAGAAACATAACGCTGCTCATTTAAACCAAAAATTGTAGTTTTGGTTTTATCTGTCCACAAAACATTTTTCCAACAGCCTTCTGGCTTGTCCACTTGATCTTTAGCAAACTACAGAAAGGCAGCAATGTTCTTTTTGGAGAGTAATGGTTTTCTCCTTCCAACCCTGCCATGCACACCACTGTTGTTCAGTGTTCTCCTGATGCTGGACTCATGAACATTAACATTACCAATGTGAGAGAGATCTTGGGGCGGCTGTGGCTCAGTCGGTAGAGCGGGTTGTCCACTAATCCATTGGCGGTTCGAATCCCGGCCCGGGTGATCCCATGCCGAAGTGTCCTTGGGCAAGACACTGAACCCTAAGTTGCCCCCAATGGCAAGCTAGCACCTTGCATGCAGCTCTGCTACCATTGGTGTGTGAATGTGCTCTCATTAGTAAGTCGCTTGTAAATGTAAAAATGATATTTCTGTAAAGCTCCTTTGAGACAATGTACCATTGTAAAAAGCGCTATACAAATTGATAAATTATAAATTATTATCATCTTCAGTTGCTTAGAAGTTACCCTGGGTTCCTTTGTGACCTTGTGGACTATTACAAGCCTTGCTCTCTGAGTCTTGCTCTTGGATCTTTGTTGGTCGAACACTCCTGGGGAGGGTAACAACGGTCTTGAATTTCCTCCATATGGACACAGTTTGTCTGACTGTGGATTGGTGAAGTCCAAACTTTTTAGAGATGAGCTGCATATGAAAATCCCTACTACGCTACTACACAGTAGGCAAAAAGCAGTACGTCAAAGGAGTAGTATGTCCAAATTTCAGTATTCATAAAACGGTAGGGAAGAAATATTTGGATGATGTACTGCTTCTGCCACGATTCAGCAGTATGGAATGACAGTGGATACTGCGCTGTCCCATAATCCAATGTACCTGAATACAAACCGGACGTGGAAGAACTGTCAATCATGCTTAACACTTGTACTCATCAGTACGTACTGATCAGTATCAACCACTGATCATTAGGTACTGAAACAAATGCAGTAGGTACTGTCATAGTATGTGATTTCGCATTCAGCCATGGTTTTGTTACCTTTTCCAGCCTGATGAGCATCAATAACTCTTTTTCTGATCTCCTTTGTTTGTGCCATGATACACTTCCACAAAGTGTTGTGAGGATCAAATGTTGACAGATCCCTGTTCTTTAAATAAAACAGGAAGCTCACTCACTTCTGATTGTCATCCCATTGACTGAAAACACCTGGCTCTAATTTCACCTTCAAATTAACTGCTAATCCTACAGTTTCACATACTTTTGCAATTCACAGATATGTAATATTGGATCATTTCCCTCAATAAATAAATGACCAAGTATAATATTTTGTCTTATTTAATTGGGGTCTCTTTGTCTACGTTTAGGACTTGTCTGAAAATATGATGTTTTAGGTCACATTTGTACGGAATATGGAAAATTCTAAAGGGTTTACACACTTTCAAGCACCATATAGATAGATAGATAGATATCTATTACCACACAGATAAATAGATCGAGTCAGTTTGAATGTTCTGGACAGGGACATCATGTCTTTCTGAGTAGGCACTACCAGGCATCGGTCGTTAACTGATCGTAGGTTGCACTAGGGAACATAATCCTCAAGGTGAGTGTTGAGATACGGGGGTGCTATTCCATAATTTCACAATAATAGTGAAGACATAAAACTTCACTAATCTAGACTTATGTAGTCAACATAAAGTAATAAAATAGCGCATTGCCACACATGAGCTGTACAGCAATCCAGATGTAGTTTTATATTTAAATGCCCATTGAGCAAGCCAGAGGTGACAGTGGTCAGCAAAGCACCCTGACATGAGATCAAGGGGAAAAAATAAGAGAAAAACTACACTCAAATGGGAACCCAGCCTCTTCTGGGTCACACCAGATAGTAAGTTTTTTATCCCTTATATTCAAATAATAGTCGTATTTATTACATTTAAGGCTGCATTACAATTTTACAGAGCAAAAAAAAAACAAGGCACTGACTTACATTAATGCATCGGGCAGACATTTTTATCCAAAGCAACTTACAAGCAAGGAAGAATCCAATCCAAGCAGAGACATCCCAGCTGAGGGTTAAAAGGCTTGCTGACAGCTGTGGAATTTGAATTTGACCTCTCTACATTCTGGTTAATTGCACTGTCCCAGGAGGCTGAGAGAAAAGTTATATTTGATTAAAGTATGTCTTGAGCTAGGACTGAAGTACAGAAATGGTGTACTGCAATAATCGAGTACTGAGCAAAAAGGAGCACTATGTCTTAATTATTAATTAATTAATATTGTCAATAAGGAGTTCATCCTAAATCCTAAATGAAAAAGAATGTACAGTGGTGTGAAAAAGTGTTTGCCCCCTTCCTCATTTCCTGTTCCTTTGCATGTTTGTCACACTTAAGTGTTTCGGAACATCAAACCAATTTAAACAATAGTCAAGGACAACACAAGTAAACACAAAATGCAATTTGTAAATGAAGGTGTTTATTATTAAAGGTGAAAAAAAATCCAAACCATCATGGCCCTGTGTGAAAAAGTGATTGCCCCCCTTGTTAAAACATACTATAACTGTGGTTGTCCACACCTGAGTTCAATTTCTCTAGCCACACCCAGGCCT